>JAOEHX010026021.1:0-19987 GCA_025448015.1 Bolborhynchus lineola | reverse complement strand
GTGTCCCTGCCCATAGCAGGGGGGTTGGAACTGGATGATCTTAAGGTCCTTTCCAACCCTAACTATTCTATGATTCTGTGATTCTATGTGACACCACCAGCATCCCTTCCCTTACAAGTTGGGGCTCTTCAAATGCTGCTGTGTGAAATGCTCAAGGCTGTGCTGGTGAGGGTTTTTTTTCTTTTTCTCAGTTCTTTCTCAATTCTCAAACTTGGTTTATGCAGGAAACAATAAAAAGTGACAAAACTGTAACTTAATTTCTTTTACACCCTCCATTCTCCACTGTTCTGGATTGTGAACCAACAGCAGCAGCTGCTGTCTGTCTCATTCCTCCTTCATGTGAACCTTCTGTCGGGCAGCAAAACTGGGTGCTGTGCTGTTTTCCACTCCCAAGCCTTTCTCAGGTGCTGTTTGCATGATGGTTACAACCTGTTGTTGGCACCGTGGGGCAAGCCAGGAGCATGGTTTTGATCCATATCAGCCTTGGTCATTCAGTTGCCTCTCCATGGGATTGGTATGAACTCTCCATGTGAAGGTTACACTGGCTTGTATTTGGGCTTGCTTCATGCTGGCCATGGGAGACTGAGGATACCAGATTGGGTGCAAAAGTAGTAGGGCACATGGATGATGCTTGATGTGGCTATACCTGTTTACATCTGGTTTTGAGCATACGTGGACAAGCTGAGCATCACCACATTGTGCCATCTCACAGAGATCCTGCAGTGGCAACAGGGGCTGCAGAGCACATGCCAATATCCTGCTGAGCTGTGGCCCAATGTCCTGTGTCAGCCACAGATGACATTACTACACACAAATTACACAGTACTGGGGTTTAAACAGTGATTGTGTGGATTTTATGTGTCGTTTCCCGAGGTATTTTCATCCCAGCTCAGATCGTTAGTCCAATGAATTGTGGCTGCACACTGCCTGATGCGCCTCCATGGTATTCAGTTCATCTGCCTTCCCCATCCCTGTGACATCCCCACCCTGCAACGAGGCTCCTTCATATCCTTTGCTGTGTTTTCATCCTTGCTGCTCTTACACTTTTGGTAGGATTCTGCCATTTTGTTGTTTTTTCTCGTGGTTTGGAAACTTGTTTTGTCTTTTTCATTTTACTGGTTTTCCACAAGTCTCTTGTAAGCTATGCTTCCTCCTGTGTTTGAAGCATCCTCTGCATATTCATAATATTTTGGAATGAAGCCAAAATACAGAGGACCACCAAAGCTTGCCTAAAGAATGAAAGATCTGGTGATCTTTTCCACCAGAAGTCTTGCAGAGTCTGCAGTGTCCGAATTCATGTGGTGCTTGGGACAAAGATCAGGGAGCAAGAACTTCATGTGGTGGGGACAAGCTGGGTCACAAGGAGCTGCAGGTTTTTGTATTCAATTTTTGGTTGGTATATTCAGGGCCACAAGTGTGCTGTGGGCAGAAGGAGCCGGCACAGCCCCTGCCACCTCTTCTCCTGTCAGGCACTTGCTGTTTGCTTCTGTCCTTCCCCTTCATTTTGTCTGCTTGACTGCACTGCCATGGCACAGAGCTGCGTGCCAGCCCCTGCCCTGGCTCAGTCCTGCTGGAGCATCCCTATTCCCTTGCCCAGGGCTGTGAATTTCTGGATGCTCATTGGGGCCACTTCAGATGCCTGGTGAAGTCTTGTCACCAAACTCATCACTTCTGACTTGGTCCTTGCATCCCCACAACCTGGCATAGAGCATGGTCTGCCCACACCATCACTGGTGCTGTCTGTGCCTAACAGCTGCAGCCACCACAATTACCCTTTGAGCCTGGCCATGCAAGGGGCACATGGTCCAATTCGACTGGGGGTGGGATGCATGACACCATCATACCAGCTTTGCAGGTGATAGCTGACCTGGGATAAATACCTGGTTGTACAGAGTGGATATTTTTGTTTAAATGCTTGTTTCTGCTGATAAACAAGTTGTGATTAATTTAGTGTAAGTAAAAGTGAACTTAATGAAATTATATATATGAAAAAATATAAATAATATGTATTATATAATTAAAAGCTATAATATAAATATATTTAATATTAACATATTTAGAATAATATGTGTGTGTATATATATATATATAAAATAATATATATATAAGATCATTTGCTGGAGAAGGTGGCTCTCAGAGCTGGGTGATGGCCATGTTGCTTCCAGGACTCAGGGCATGTGCCAGAGGGCAGTATCCCTAATTCAGATCAACGGAGCAGTGGTGGAGCCACACCTCAAATCTGTTGGAGCACTTTCTGGCAAACCACTTCAAAAAGGGCATTTTGGTGTGGTTTAATGAACAGAAGGGAAAGCCCAGCGTGGGGCACGCACAGGTTTCAGGACAGGAGTTTCCAGCTGCAGGCGTCTGTAGGAGTGATCAGAGCTTCATCTTCCCATAACCTGTACTATAGCATGGAGGGCACCAGGAATGACAACAACTTTCCTGTCTGCTCGCTTGCTTTTATTTCCCACTTCAATGTTTTGTGTAGTTTTCAAAGCATCATGTGCATATTCTGTTTCTTTTCTGGATTAAGCTGTCATCTTCTCCTTTTTCTTAGCTGTTTTCTTCACATGGAGGTGGGAAGTGGCAGAATACGTATTCAGAAATAAATGTGTTTGTCTGGTCAGAGAATCTCAGGATGTGTGATAGCTGAAAGTAGTTTTTGCTGTTTATAGCACCTTGGAATTCTTAAGGAAAATCAGAGGTATTTTTCCTTAGGATGAGCTGCTGTCCTGACAATAAGGCTGAGAAACCCCAAGCAAAACCAAAACAGAGCCCAGCACTGTTCAGCTGCCAAATTCACATCTGATTTTGGGTTTTATTAGTCAGGTGTGCAAAACAAAATAAGCCTTTTATTTATCAGCATTTTCCCTTCCTCCTCCTGTTCCATCTCTCCCTCCTACAGCTTGTTGGCCTTGTGATGGGCTGCTCTGGTAGGTGCTGAGCTGTCACCATTCCTGCCACCAAAGGGAATGGTACTGCAAGTACTCCATCTCTCCTCAGCCCTTGTGCTGATCCCTCCACAGCTTGCTGTGCTGTTAGAACATGATGTTGCGTCCATGCTTGGTGAGCTTTCTGCTGGTTGGTGAGCTGCATCAGCTTCTGGAGAGGTCTGGTGAGCACCATAGCCAGCCGTAGCTCTGGGGAAGTGAGGAAAGGATAGCTGGTGTTTGGCAGTGATGAGGTGTCATGGAGCTGAGCACTGAGTTTCAGTCCTTTAAGGCTGTATCCACATGATTTATAAGATGAAAATGTTTTGTGTATTTTTTGCTCTCCATAATGTTCAACTTCAAGATTCCTCAAAGAGCCAGGGCATAGAAGGTCACTGATTTTTCCCTCTAACCTATCTTAAAACTAATCCAAGCTCCCCATTGATAATACAACATAGGGTATAATTTTATTTAAATAGAAGGGAAAAGTCTAACACACAATCAGCTGCTTTTATTTCAGTATGTGGTTGTCTTGTCATCCATGTACATCTAGAAGTATGCTTTCTTCTGATGTGTTTATGGAGGCCTCCAAGCTCAATGTGATTGAGCTGGTGGCTGCTTGGATGGTTCATTGGACACTTCAGGTGCCATCTGTATGCAGGGACGCTGGTGATACAGCAAATAGGTATTTTTCCTCCAAGGGACATGCATTATTGGAGGTGTCTTTTGATCACACAGGATCTTAAAACCTGTCTTTGTACGCATATATTTATCTTTGTATTGGCTGGATTTCAACTCACTTTCTTCCTGGTACACGATTTCCTTTCTGTTAAATAAACTGTTCCACACAAACCATAGCAATGAAGTCACTGCTGTTGCGGGGGTTTTGTTCGGTTGGGTTTTTAGCAGCTGCTTCCACCCAAGGGTGGAATTCCCTTCATTATGCACCTTTTAACTGGTTCTCCAAACCTTTCTCACCTTGCAAGTTCCTAAATACTTTCTTTTGATGGAGGTGTGGGGTACTTCAAAGGAATTTAAGTCTTCCGATAGTAAAGGTTGTGTTTCTTGTATTATTTTCCACAGATGTATACAATACTGTACATAGTTTCCCAAGGTCCAAATGGCCTGAGAGCCACTATTCGAACAGGGTGGACTGGTTCACTTAAATCTGTTCTTTCTAATAGTTACTAGTTATAGCTATTAGGGATTTTCTGGATAATCGATGAATTATAACCCTTCTATTCTCTGTGACTGTTGTAGAGGATGAAATCAAAGGTCTGACTGGCATTTGCTCAAGGCACCCACTTAGGGCAGATGAGCTTTGTCAGAATGCTGTACTAATTGTAGCTCTGTGGGTTTTGTCTTAAGCTGGATTGATTCCCAGTCGGCTTTGGGCACAAGTGGAGCAAGCCCAGGTCTGTCTTCACATGTCTATGTAGACACATCCCACTTGGATCATGTGAAATCTCTGCTCATTAGAGCCTTAAAGGGACCTTCTTGCCGTTGGCTGTACCTGTGAACTGGATAGCACTGAATGTACAAACTAATCAAAGTGAGCCTGAAAAAGCCTCTAATGTGAAATTGTTAGGTTAATGAAAACAAAGGGAGTTGTTTGTGTTCAACCAGGTGGAATCTTGCAGTTTCTCAGAGAACAGTGTTTTCAGTCTTGTACTCCTTGGAGAAACCCTGATCAAAACTGCTGGTACCTGACCTACAGGGTAGGTGATTGCAAAGTGATGGGCACAAGTTCTTGCCCAAGAAACATTTTCACATGCGTGTGTGTAAACTGTATAGTGTTAGCCATGGGAAATGCTTCCCACCCGGGAAGGCAGAGTGTTATCTCCAGCAATGCAGATGCCATAGGGTCCCTCCACATGGGGCGAAGCCTTCCCTCTGCCGAGGTGTAGCTCTCCCCAATGAGAACCGCTAAAAGAGATAGGAGAGCTCTCACGTTATGTCTAAGGTAAGGCCTGTGGTTTGTGCCTGGCGTCTCTCATTACTGTGTCAGTTCAGGCCAAGTTCAACCAAAGGGTGAGTGAGAAAGGGGTGAAAAAACCCCAAAACCTGCTGTATGTGCATCTCCTTTTCGCGCTGCAGTGCACAGGTCTCATGTGGCTATTGGATTTCCATCAGTCAGCGGGCTGCCGGCGCCGTGCTGCATGGGGCTGCTGGCACTGGGAGCAGAGCGGGGCAGGCTCAGCCCTGCCCATGGCACGGCCAGCCCTGGAGCCTGGTGGAAAAACTTGCCTTGCAAGCCTCTTCTGGACAGCTAAGGGAGAGTCACCTCTGCGTGGGCTTGCTCATATTTATTACTGTCTTTCAATCCGTTAATAGCACCCACAAAGCTGTGCAAAGATGTGACTTGGTGTCAGAACTGCCCGGGGTGTGAACTGTGATACTGATGGGTTGTGTTCCTGGCAGATTGGGTATCTCCTTGATTTGATAGCAGAGATGCCAGTGCACATGTGGGGGCCAGGGCTATGGCAGAGTTTAGACCAGAGAGCTTTGAGGTCTTGCTGAGGGCTGCCCCTGTTCTTGGGGCTGAACAGCAGCAGGGACTGCTCGGTGGTGGTCACCTTTGGATGACAAAAGTGAGGGGATGGCAGAGATTCAGAGATTGGACCAGCTCATCTAGTCCTTAGGAGCACAGTGACACTGGTGAGGACAGGCTGAGGGGGTTGGTTGTTCAGCCTGGAGAAGAGAAGGCTTCAGGGGAACCTTAGCGTAGGCTTTCAGTACTTCAAGTGGGCCTATGAGAGAGGAGGAGAGAGACAGTTTAGTAGGGCCTGTTGCAATTGTTGAAGGGTAATGGTTTTAAATGAAAAAAAGGGAGATTCAGACTAGCTGTAAGGAAGAATTTTTTTGCAGTAAGGGGTGTGAAACACTGGCACAGGTTGCCCAGTGAAGTGGTAGATGCCTCATCCCTGGAAACATTCAGGGTCGAAGTTGGATGGGACTCGAATGACCTGATCTAGTTGAAGTTGATGTCCTTTCTCATTGCACAGGGGTTGGACTAGATGACCTTTAGAAGTCCATTCCAATCTATGATTCTGTGATTTCTAGTTTAGCAGACAGAACATCAGTGAAGTGTAGTTATGCTTGAGCACTCATGGTTGAGTAGTCAGCATGGAGCTTTTGCTTGCAAAGAAAGGTAACACTGTGTTCTTCCACAGGTACAAAAAATCTTCATGGAATGCCTTCCATGCTACCACCAGTGGTGTGTCAAGAGATGTTAGTAGTAACCAGTGAGAATGTTTTGTGCTATGATTTATTTGGGAACAAATAGGATGTTGCTGTAACTAGATGCAACAACAGGGCACCTGGATCTCGATGCACTGTGAAATGTCCTCAGGTAACTAGTGGCTTCCTGGCAGCATTGTGGAATTCTTGGCCATGTTTTCTACTGTACACCTGGAGATCATATCTAGTGCAAGCAGGTATCTTGACCCTCATGGGCATTTAAATGTGTTATTTACACCACTGTGACATGAAGAGCACTAACTGTACCCCAGAGCCTATTGCTTTTTGTACAAATGTTGAATCGAAGGCTGTCCGTTCCCCAAGGAGCTTATGGCCTGGATCAATGATGGAAGGTTGTGGTTGGACATATGCAGATAGGGGAGTAAAATAAAAATGCCAAGACACTATTGATCACCTTGACAGACATGTCTGAGAACACCAGCAGCCTCACAGTTATTGAGCTTTCTTGTAAATGTCACAGCCAAGGGGAGTTTTGATGAAGTCGATGAGGTGGTTTGGCAGAGGAATTCCTACTGGATAAGAGAGGGGCAGGAAGGGAGAAAATATCATTCAATATCAAAGATGTTTTCCACTGACTGGTCCAGGAGACCAGCTTCCTAAGTGGAAGTCAACATTGTAAGAGTCAACATCCTAAGAGTCAACAGCAGATAGTGGGTATTGTAGGGCACGGGATGAGCCTTCAAAGTTAAGGTGCTCTTGTGTGATGAGATAAAGAAAGGGGAGAACCTAGAGCAGCTGAAGTAGGGTAGAAAAAATGACCTGCGTGGTGGCATACTCTTTGGTCAGGAGGAGTTAAGTTTCTCAGAGAAGGGCAGTTGTGTTGGCTGTGATGTGGGAAAGTAAGAGCTTTGATGACAGCAGATTTGGATGCTGGGTGAAAGAGCATCCAAAAGATGTCCTGAAACTTGATTTTGAGCATAAGGGGACCATTCCAGAGTAGAGAGGAAATTCTGTGTGGAGAAGGCTGGATATGGGGAAGTGAAAGGCAGGTAGAGAAGGATAGGAGCATGGCTGGAGCCACAGGCACCGCAGGGAGAAAAGCCTTAAGCTGAACTGGAGGATGATGAAGAAGTGAAAAAGGAGGGACAAGAGTTGGTGCTGTCAGAGGCAGGTTTGAGGAGGCAGAGCCAAGCAGAGGGACCTGTAGATTCTGACCTTTGGCTAAGGAGCCACTAAATTTTTCAGTAAAACCATGAATAAATAATATTGTCTTTTCCAGACCCAGACAGGATCCTTTGCAGATACACCAATGAAGATAGTGAAAAGCTTTGAGTGTAACATCATCCTGGGCTGCATCAACCATAGTGTTAAGAACCCTGTCAAAAGATGTGATTGCACAGCTGTATTCAGCTGTATTCAGCATTTGTGCCTCACCTTGAGCACTGTGTGGAGTTCTGGGCCACACAATTTAAGGAAGATATGGAAGTTCTTAAGTATCCTTGAGGAGGGCAACAAAGCTGATGGGGCTGGAAGGGATGTACTGTGAGGAGGGGCTAAGGATTCTGGGCTTGTCTAGTTTGGAGAAAAGGAGGCTGAGATTTGACCTTGTTGCTCTCTAGAGCTTCCTGAGGAAGGGAACTGGAGAGAGAGGTGATGAGCTCTTCTCCCTGGTATCCAGTGGTAGGATATATTGGAATGGTTCAAAGCTGTGCTGGGGGAGGTTCATACTGGACATTAGGAAGCATTTGTTTATTGAGAGGGTGGTCAAACACTGGGAGAGTCTTCCTAGAGAGGTGGTCAATGCCCCACGCCTGTCCAGTGCTGTAAGAGGCCAGCCCTGAAGTGGTCAGGCACCCCTTGCTGCTCTCATGGAAAGTGTCCCCGCCTATGGCAGACTGTCAGAACTGGATGAGCTTTTACGTCCCTTCCAACACAAACCATTCTGTGCTTCTGTGATTCTATTCTATCATCAGAAGTGGCTTTCTGTATGTACTTTGGCCAGGGACCCATGCTGCACCCCTGTCCAGCAAGGTGTCTGCCTGGCCCTGCACACTTTCTATCCCATCTCCATAAAACAGGCATGTGCTGACGTCTCTGCCTGGTTACACAAGCTGGCTCTGGAAAACCTCAGCTCCTAGATTACAAACATAGCAGGACTCTGTCTGCAGAGGTGTACAGTTACAAAACACACACTTGCATGCTCACACAGCTTAACCAAAACCGCCGCGTTTTTAGCAGTTTGTGAGGGTTTATTCATTACACAGCGACACAGGAATGCAGGAATGTGAGCAGCATTAAACCTATTCATTTGGTGGGGAGGCATCTCCTCTCCCGTGCTCCAGCCTGCTTGGCTTTAATGATAATTGCACCTCTGGAGTTGCTGAGCTGGCTCTCCGCCACACCAGCCCTCCCCAGCACAGCGCTGGGAAGGAAGGCTGGAGCCTGGAAAGAGCTTAGGTGGATGCTTTGGAGAATGGCTGTCCTTTCTGCTGTGATGGTCCCCCCATCCTACCCTGCATCCAGCAATGCATCCTGCCCCATTTGCACGTCTTCTGAGGAAGCATCTGCCTGCTTCTGAAAAGGTTTTTGTGCTTCTCTTGGAATTAGCTATGCCTGAGAGGGAAAACCTGCTGCTGCCTTCTCCCAGCCCTCAGCCCTGCAAATAGCTTCAGCTGAGGTTTGAATAGCTCCTACATCCTTCCCAAAGAGCCTGTCCTGCAAATCCTGGGACAACCTGCCTGCATGGCACTGCCCCAGTGGCAGCATGTGACTCACAGATGCTCTTTGCTCTGTATCCTGAGCAGCGATGAGGAGGAGGACGGTCACTCTTGAACTCTTGTATATCCTGCTGGGGAATTTATTTTGCCTTTTTTTGGTATTATTTCTTTAGTGCCTCTGATTAACCAACCACACATGCATCTAACAATTTCCTGGCATTTTAAAATTAACTATTAATTTTAAAAGCCTTGTGACTTTAAAAATGGGAAATTAAAAAAAAAACCAAAAACAACCCAAAAAAAAGGCATCAGTAATTTTTGTTGGCTTGTTAAGAATTTGAAAATGCAGTAGAATCAGATTTTACGTTTATTCTTGCTGTCCATTCCCAGAGAAGGAATGCAATGCTCTGCAAGACCCAACTGCTTGCAGCAGCTGCTGCTGTCACTACCATCAACTCTACTGCTCGAGTCTCACATGAAGTGCCTGAGAAGTTGTGGAACACTGGATCCATAGCATGAAGATGAGTACTGTGTGTTAGCTCCAGATGCACAGGCTGGGTGGCTGGACAGTTTTCTGGCAGAAGTGAGTGGCATAGGTACAATAGAGCTGTCAACTTAAGAGAAGCTGATACAGTTGAATTTGAGCAGCAGAGACATATCAGAGGTTTTACTGAAGGTATCATTAAGCTCTGTGTTTAAAGGACACAGTTTTGAAGTGTCTGGGATGAGAATGGAAGCAGCCTAATTTATTAGGGGGACTAGCCATTAGCTGGGGACGATGAGGTTTCTCATGCTGCACAGCTCCAAAGAGGAGACAGCCTGTGCCTGAAAGACAAGATAGAATTAGTTGTGCTTCAGCAGCTGGGAAGCATTTGGCAGAGCACAATTGCAGTTGTTGTACTGTGAAATCTGAGTTAAACCCTCTTTCCTGGCAGGACTGGGTGATGAAGTGAGCAGTAAAGAGTTCTGCATAGTCTACTCCCCATGTTTGGAGTGTTCAGGTGCAGTGCTTTGGTACCCAACTTCTAGATTTTAGGCCAAGCCACTGAGCTGCTTCAAGCCCATGGAACATATTTGTACAGCAAGAGCTAGGACAGAGGTTGTCTTCCACACTCTGTATCAGGCTCATTTTTGGTTTGTCACCAGTAGATAGTTCCTATCCAGTTTCCTCTTTGTCAAGTTGGTGGCCTTCTCTGGAGATGTGACCTTTAGACACACGATCCTTAGTTGCTAGGATGGTAATCCTTTAATTGTTCATTTGTATGGTAATTTAAGAGGTTACAAGAAGGCCACATGAATTAATAGGAGGAAGGTGAGGGAATAGGGTGGCTGAGATAGGGTCCTTAGAGCAAGTGAAGGAATTAATGAAGAGCAAATAAATGAGGCTAAATGAGAGACTTAGGGCTGCCCTCTCCACCTGACACATTCACTGCCTTGAACTGAGAAGAAACAGTTCCTTGACAGCACACTGGACAGCACATATGGCAAACAGAAACACTTTGCTTCATCTTGTATCTTGTCAATGCTCCAGACAGGGTTGACCTGCTGACCATGGGATGTTCTCTCCATGGTCACCAGTACCAGTGGCTCAAAAAGCTGAGTACCATCACAGCCTCAGGCCCTGGCTTTGTGCCTTATGGAAGGATCCGGCTTTGTGGGCTTTGGACAACTTTAAAGTCCTGTGCTTTGACAGAGACTCTGTACAGTGAGGTCCACTAGACATACTTATCTCCTGCTTCTCTGAAATGCCTTCTCCTGGTGAGCCTGGTGCATAGTTGCTTAACCTGGACCTTGGACACAGAGAGTTTGTGACTAGAGAGGGGTAACAAAAGCCCTCAGTGCTTTTCAGTGTTTTTTGCTTGCAAACATCAATCTTATGTCATGGATGAGGAAACTGAGGCATGCCTGCCACTTTTCTGACAGCCCTTGCTCTCTGCAGAAAGTCTGCATTCCTAAGCTTTTAAACCAGCACATTTCTGATGGAGGAAGGAGGAAGGAAAGAAACAAGTGCTGTATTTCAGACTGTTCTCTAAGCAGGAACAGTGGCCACTGCTTTCCATGCAGTGTGAAGGTTGGGCACACCCTGCTCTGGGAAATACGGTGGCGCTGAATAACTGCCCCGGCTCACCTGCCAGGAACTTGTACCCTGCGGCCAGGCAGCCTGGTGGAATGGATAGACTTGTGCTAAGCCAGTCCTGCCTTCTCCTCTGCCGGCGGCTGGTTGGGCAATGCTGGATGGGTTGCTCAGCCTTTCTGAATTGCAGTTTCTCCATCGGGATGACGATGCTAACAGTGCTTAAAGAGTCTTTTAAGTGCTTTGAGATGTGTGGAAGAGAATGAAGAGAGATAGGAGCGGGGGTGTGGGTGTGTCCGATGCAAGTGTCAGGAATTCAATTGGGAAATCTTTTCTATCCTATCACCTTTGTATTTATCCTGTTGCTACTGTTGGCTTTATAGAGCTAGATCAAGACTGGTTTACACAAGGCTCTGGACCTTGCTGTGCTGCTGGGTGAGGCTTGACATCTTTACTGTGCTAAGAGCAGTGGCACGGCTGATGAAACTATTTGTGTCTTCTGGAATAAAACATCTTTGGAGGTTACGTTTGGAGAAGAGGTCCTGCTGCTGTGCTCTTCCCAGATCAACTGCAGATCACAGAGTTTCTCCTATTGTAATCTTGGGAAGATGCTCAATCCTTTCATAGCATCCTTGCTGCACCAGCCCTTCTCCATGGGCTTTCTCATCCAGGAGTGCGTGGTCTGCTGCCATTTCAGGCCAGGCAGGGCATAGCTGGTGACTCCACACTTGCTCAGCAGTTGCTGCATCCCTCTCCTCTGATCTCTGGCTGAGCTCAGCCCCGCGTGTACGCACACGCAGGGGAGCAGGGTGAGCGCCGACAATCCTTCCTCCTCCTCCCTGGTGCCGGGGCTGGCTGGTGAGCCAGCATCAAAGCAAAGCTTCCAACTCGTGTCTCTGTTCTCGGAGCTGCCTGGCTCCGGCGTTGGCTCTCGGTGGCGTTGAAGCCTGCCTGGGAATGGGCGCAACTCCCGCATAGCTCCTGGGTCGACTCCCATTAGGAAGGGCGTGTGCTCCGTAGAGGGTGAGCTGCGCCTCTCCTCCCGTTTGGCTGCGGAGCAGCCGGGCTGCAGAGCCAGGGCGCAGAGCTGGGTTTCTTCCCCAGGGCTTGTTCTCACCAGCACTCGCACTGGCTGGCAGCCCTGGGCCGTGATTAACACCAGCACGGTGGCAAAGCCCCGCGTGGCCAAGCTCCTGCCATGCACACTGGGCTGTTCTGTTGGACCCCTGGGTGAGTGCCCCATCTGCTCTGGGGTTTGGGGTGGAGGTCTTGCCCTAAGTTTCCCCATGCACTCCGTGGTGGTGAAAGACATCTCCAGGGCAGGAGTCACAGCCCCCAGTTCTAGTGCTGCTATCCTAAGGAGTCCTCCCAGAGCTGGTGTACCCAAACTGAGTACTTTGCTAGCAAAAGAGGGGTGGCACTGAGTACCAGAGCCACGAAGGGAGTTGTTCTCTTGAGCCAGGGTTCAGAAGCTCCCCAGGGATGGTTGCCAGCTTGCAGAGCTCAGCATTACTGGGGTTAATGGGTGAAACGCCACAGTCCTGTCCCCATATCTTCCCACTGACCTGTGTCATTATCACTTATACTTCAGACCCATCAAAGTGCAGCACCCAAAGCAGCTCAGGTGCTTTTAGGAGGTAGGGGAGGTGTGTTGCTTACTGGTCTCCTTCAAGGAGGAGGAACAGGTTGCCCAGGGAGGTGGTAGATGCCCCATCCCCAGAAACATTCAAAATCAGGTTGAATGGGGCTCTGAGCAACCTTATCTGGTTCAGTGTCTTCCTGCCTATTGCAGGGGGGTTGTACTATGTGAGCTTTAAAGGTCTCTTGCAGCCCAAACCATGCTGTGATTCGATGAGGGCAAATTGCAGCCTGGCTAACCCAGAAGGGTAATTGTGGAGTGCAGAGGCCCTGGCATGGAGCTGCAGGAGTGGAGGACAGAGGCTGACCCAGCACACGGTAGTGTATGCAGTGAAAGGATGGTATGTGTTTAGGGGAGGTCTGAGCACTCACAGCACTCACTTGCAAATTCCTCTCCAGATAGATGGCTCAGGGCCTTTTTAGAGGCTATCACTAAGTAATGCAGACCCTGCTCTTTGGCATCAGGATACATCAGTCTCAAAGCTACTTGCAGAGGCAAAGCACAGGAATTTTCATGCATCTGCCCACAGGACGTGCCTTTCTGGGCATCGAAGGACATCTGAATTTTTTGGGACATAACATGAATACTTTCAGCAGATAATAAAATAAAAACACATATTTGTCCCACGTGAGTGTGTAAGAAGGCTGTACAAGATAACTGCACTTGAAGGGATCAGCATCTTGTTACTTCTTCACTACTTGTTTTCCAGGGAAACTGAAGTTGTCCTGTGTTGTCCTTTGTATATCTCAAGCTTCATCCATGGGTTCAACTGTTTAGCACCTAGTCAGAAATAGCTTGCATTGGGTTTGCAGCCTGTACTGGCTGGTTCCTCTGGTGCTATGGGATCATGAAGTAAGCCAGTCAACTGAGAAATGTGATAACTTAGCCAAATTAAGTCTAATTTTTGGATAGTGCATATAAATATATTTAGTCATTACAGATAAAAGCCCATGGCCACATTCGGTGGGTCATCCACTTCAACAGCCAAGCAGCATTACCATGAAATCCAGGCATCCTTCTGCGCTGCTGCATCTGAAACCATTTCAGGCTGCTGACAGCGAAGGATGTTGCTGAACCCACTTGCAAAGGGGACCCATCCAGCCGATGTGACTCTATTTTTAATTTCCCCTGGATTGTTATTGTATAGATTTGGTTCCTCAATCCAGTTTGTGGTCTTGCATGGCAAACTGGCATGTGCTGGCACGGCTGAGAGGGAGGAACAAATGGAAACAAGATCGCTGTGCCAAAAAGCTTGTGGGGGAGACTCAAGGCGTAATCACACCGAAACCTTGGGAGTTGCAGTTCAACCAGGAACCTCCTTGGGCTTCCTGCCTCTGCTCTGCCCCGTTCCCCAGGGTCGTTTGGTTGATGATGATAAATGGGAAAGTCTCTGCACCCAAGTAGCTACACACGCAGTTTGTTGCTTCGCTCTCTTGCTTTTCGAGTTAACAGCACAAAGTGATGGAGATTGAGAGAATTTTCTATACTTTCTAAGTCCTCATTTTTTTTCCTATTTGTATTCCATCTTGATACTGTATCAGCATTGATCCAGGGTGAGACCATCCCTGCTAGGCATGAAGTTGAGAGGAGCTGGGCCACAAAGCAGGCTCAGAGGCTGGATGTCCACAATGGCTTTTTTTGTTCTTACCGCAGGTGAGCCAAGATCCCCCTTGAAGAAGCTGAATTTCTGTATAGCTTGTGTGCAGCTGGGTTTTGAACCCTTTACTGGCTCTTTTCTCAGCAGTGGATTGCTTGCCAGCATTCTCACTGCAGCACAGGGATGGAGCCGCTGACGTTCCTGCTTATTGCAGGGGGATTGGACTAGATGACCTCTAAAGGTGCCTTCCAAACTAAACCATTCTATAGGTCTGTGATTCCCAATACTCTGGTCCAGCAGGTCATTATTTCTAACTGGTCTGAGCGAGCCCCTGTTTGAAAGAAGGGAAAAGGGACACATCCTTCCTGTCTGCAGCCTAATTCCAGCATGTGGCAATTCTGAGATGCACCATTTCTCCCAGCATTGTGCAGTTAGCACCAAACCTTTTTTCTTTGATTGAGGGCTTTTAACTGGGACGCGATGCTCCTGTGCTAGCCAAACAGGTTTGATTCTGTCGTGCAATGTGGTGTACATGAGTCCAGGTTAGAGGGGTTATAAACACCCATTCCCTTGCAGAAGTTGAGAGTAAATGAAACCAAGGCTCACTATTGGAGTTTTAATTTTTCCTAATGGTCCATGTGTTTTTTGCGCTTCTTACTGGATGCAAGAGGATGTTTGCTAGCCCACAGCTCTCATCCCAGGTTCAAGAAGGGATGCTAACAACAGCTAGGTCCCAAAAAGGTGGTTTTGTATAGATCCTGGAGACAAATCACTCTAATGGGTGGTGACTTGCAGCAAACTTGTAGCTAGAGGAAGACGGATGGTTTTGAGCAGGGGTGTTGTGACCTGAAACTTAAGCCTGTGACTGGGTCACTGCCCTTCTTTCAAGTTGTTTTCACTGGGGTGGAAGCTTTCTTGTTACGCATGGAGTTGCACCCAGGGAGGATCTGAAAAGGTCTCTTAACCCTTTACAGTGAAAGCAGAAAGGAATGATAATACAATAAATCCAGATCAAGCCAACCATCCCCCCAAAAGACCTTGAAAGGCTGAAAAATACCCCACAAGGAGAATGCTGGGTTTGTATTGTTCAGCAAACAGCCTGAACTTGGATTGGGGTTGCATCAAAGCTTTTATACTGAAATTCAATGCCATTTGGGAGGTAGTGCAGGTAACAGCACTTTTTTCCTCTCCTCTCTCCTCCCTTCATCTTTGCTTTAATGTGTTTGACCGAATTACAGTGCAAATCCTTGGCTGCATAAATACCAAGCAGGGAAAAAAAAAAGCACAGCAGAAACCACAGGCATTGTTCAGGCAGTTCTTTGATGTAGTTCACCCATGAATATAAACTCTGTGAGCCTTGTGGGATGGTTTTGGGCTAAAAGGGGCTTGAGACTGGTTTGTTGGGTGCCTTTCAAAAACACTTCACAGACGTTTCCCTTCCCATCCTTTCTCTCTTAACGTGCGTGCTTTGCAGAAGAGATGTTTGTACTCTCCCAAGTTTTGCTGCACGAATACGGGTTGGGTTCCACAATTTGTATATGCATTGAACACCTTGAAGGAGATGAGTCTGGGCTCAGGCGATGCTGGAGCCATCTCCATTAGCTTCTTGGCTTTCATTGTGCTGGTCAAGAATGATGTGTCACTTGGGGCAGATCCTGCAGGCGCTGTTGGAGTCAGGACTGGGATCACGTTGGCAAGGCAGCAGAGGAGAAAAGGACAGGGCAATTTGGCAGCTGGGCTGTTTGTTTGTTTGGGAGTGTGTGGGGAGGACTAGTCCATGAAGCTTGGGAATAAATTTGGCCTGATACTTAAGTACCAGCTCCCAGGAAATTGCCATCAGAGTAATTAGTGTGCGCTGGCTTATTTGTACAGTGATAACAGCAGGAAAGTATTGAAGCAGGAAAACCAAACACATTATTCATCTGAACCTTCAATCCGCAGCCTTTACCTGACAGTTCTCTATTTGCAATATGCAGGTCTATTTTTAGGCTTCTGAGCCAGGCAGACTGTTTTCTTCTTTGTTTGTTTTGCATTTTGGTTTTTATTTTGCTGACATAAATTGGAAATGGATCTGGGCTTAGAGATAAACAAGTGCATTTTTAAAATAAACCATTTGAGTACCAAGGAGTCTTCTACAGGAGCAATGAAGCATCAGCACAAGGCTTTCAAAACTTGTGCCCTGGATACCGGAATGGTGCTAGATATGAGATCCCTGTTTCTGCTGGACGTACTTGGTGTGACCATGAGCATCTTCTCCAGGCCAGGATTCGCTGCTCAGTGACAAGCACTCCTTAGCCAGCCAGGTTAGAGTTGCCCTTTGAGATCTGAGCACCAAGGAGAAGGTTTAGTAACTTGGGTAATAATTATTACTAATGAGGTTGTGGGAGAATGACATGGGGTCACAGGATTTTGTGGTTGTGAGGCCTTCGAAGAGGATGTTTGGGGAAGGGCATCCTTACATGTTGCGAGTATATGGAAGAACTGGTAGAAAGCAGGAGGTGTTTGAAAACCATGGAAAAAAGTGGGTGTGGAGAAACGGGCGGATTCACCTTGGAATGGAAACAGTGGGGATGAAAGTATTTGTTCTGCCCTTCCTTTCCGTTTTCCCCTCTCCTTTTTACAGTGGTGTCACCCTCAGCCACCTGCAGCAGCGATTCCCTGCCAGGCACTTGTGCTAAATCCTTTGAAAGCTCCTCTTCTCCTTTGGTGATTAGAAAGAAATAAAAAGGGTGGGGGCAGAAGACAGGCTGTCTGCAGGGAAGGGAGCTCAGGGGCCCCAGGGTTTCTCCTGGAGAAGGGTTTTGTGAACAGCTGAGGAAATCACCCGGCAAAGCGCCTCCCGCAGCCAGCAGCTATATCACAGGCGCCCCTAGCCGCAAATGAAATGCAGATAAATCAGAGTTAAAGTGCCTTTTTTAAATACCAAAGGCTTTTAAGCATTTCGAGCCAGCCATCAAAAAGGTGACTTACCATCTCCATATCTTGAGATCTTTGCATGGAGCCTGCATGCTTCCGTGGAAGGTGGGGCATAGGCAAACACTAGCAGTGCAGCTCAAATCAAAGGTAAATGAGTGAAACTTGTGACCTCCCTTATGCAAGATTCAGCCTGGATGACTCAGTGGTCCTTAAAGTCTTAGGAATTTATTCCCATGCTTTGCAGCCCCAAAAGTTCATCGCCATCCCTAGCTCTCCCAGCCTTTTTCAGCTATGTGCAGGTCCAGGGCTGGAGAAGACTGGGTTTTGACTGCAGTCTCCTGGTTTTTTAGGGAGTGGTAGTTTAGTTTACTCTCTTAATGCTATTACTCTGACAGTGCACATTTTAAGCTCTGAAGGAAGAAGAAACAGGGGTCCATGAGAGCTGGAGCCTGGGCAGCACGAGCAGAATTTCCAAAGAATCATAGAATCTTAAGGAAAGAATCTTAAGGTCATCTAGTTCCAACCTCCTAGCATGGGCAGGAACACCTCACACTAGACCATATCACCCAAGGCTCCATCCAACCTGGCCTTCAACACTGCCAGGGATGGACCATTTACCACTTCTTTGGGTAACCTGTTCCAGTGCCAGAACTTCTTCCTTATATTTAATCTGAACTTCCCCTGTTTCAGTTTAAACCCATTACCCCTTGTCCTATCACTACAGTCCTTGATGAAGAGTCCCTCTCTAGCATACTTGTAGGCCCCCTTCAGCTACCAGAAGGCTGCTATGAACTCTCCACAAAGTTTCTCTTCTCCAGGCTGAACAATTTTCTCAGCCTGTATTCATACAGCAGGTGCTCCAGCCCCTGATCATCCTTATGGCCTCCTCTGGACTTGCTCTAACAGTTCCATGTCCTTTTCATGTTGAGGACACCAGAACTGCACACAATGCTCCAAGAAGATGCTCTTCCTTCTCAGAGCAAGAAGAGGGACATGAATTTTGCAACAACAGACAAGCAGATGAGTAGTGAATAAACATCTTTATTTAAAATGAGCTCCAAGAGAAGCCTTCTTAAGATTCACCTCCCTGGTAGCCCCGCTGTGCTCCTGGCAATCTGCAGCCTGGCTGGATCTTATGCACAGCCCTGTGGGGCTGGCAAGGAAATGGCTCTGGATGGCATTGCATTGGCTTTCTGGTCTGGAGTCTGAACAGAGGAGCTGGGAAAAATTCAGTTCTTGCTTTAATTTGCAGTGCAATGATTTCTTAAATTCAAAGACTTGCAAGTACTTTCTGGGAAACTAAACAAATCACAGAATCACAGACTGGTTTGGGTTGGAAAGGAACTTAAGTTCATCTAGCTCCAACCCCTATGCCTCACCCTAGATAGATCATGTTGCCCAAGTCTCTGTCCAACCTGGCCTTGCACGCTGCCAGGGATGGAGAATTTACCGTTTATTTAAATATGCCTTGCTTCCTGTTAGATTATTATTGAACTATGAAGTTCCATAACTTCACAAAATCCACATCATTTTTTTTTTTTGCTATAGAATTTGATACTGAAATTGTTCAGAAATATATCATTCAAAAGAATTGGAAAGATGACTCATCCTTTACCAATTCACCGCCTCAATGCCATTCCTTTCTTTTTTAATCCAAAATCATTCACCATGAATACATTTTTAACTGTGTTGTAGGAGTGTTTCAAAGCTGGTGCTTCATCATAAATTCACCCGTCCAAGAAAGGGGAAAAAAAAGTAGCTAATAATCCCCACAACAACTTCTTCTCCATTGGGACAGATCTCTGTGCTGCAAGGGTGAGGATGCACAATGATCTGAGACCCCTAGACCAGGCAAACTGGCCATTTTAGCAAACAACCTGACCCCTAAAGAAGAGCCAAATGCTTCCAAGGAGGAAGATGACAAGATGTGCAGGATCTCCTAGCAGTCAGCCAGGTACAAAGTACCAGGAGACAAGCTGTCAGCCTCCTGACACAGCAAATTGCTGCTCTGGGAGCCTCAGAGACCTTGATATGAACATTAACTTTGTTCAGCTGAGCAGGAGAAAACAAGCTCAAATTAAATGAAAGGATGAGATAAAGGATTAGCTGGGGGGTGGGAGGAAAAGATAACTTTCAAGAACTAATTCTACTGAATATTTTATCCTGAGGTGTCATCATTCAAAAAAGAGCAATATCATATTTGGCAAGCTTAATTTTGGCAGGTAAGAATGCAAATGAGAGCACTCTATATTGCTGTTCCGGACTGTGCTATAAAACAAGAAATAAACCATCCACCATATTTAGCATCCAAGACTGGTGGCTGCACAAACAAGCACACCTTTGCAGTGTGTTGCTAGTGGCTGAGAGCTGGAGGAGACTCACGGCCACGCTGGCACCAGCAGCAGGGAGAGGTCTGCAGCTCCCACCAAGCCTGGTATCTCCTGTTCACTGTGATGACATATCATATCATAAGGCAGAGATAAGATGGGTGAATTGTAGCAGGAACAATTTAACTCACAAAAATAACATATGCAGACCTACTCACCCACATGTTTATACTGCTGAGAAACCTAGCGCTGCTGGAGCATCAGCAGCTGGCATTGAAGGTCAGTACACTCACTTTTCTCTTTATGATTTACATGTTCTCCCATCTATATAATATTTTCCCAGGAAAATGTGTCTGCAGCTGGTTTGGGTACAGTTCGTGTCCATAAGATGCACACGTGGTATTTGGGACCCTGACATAAAAAGGCTTTCGGGGGACTGTAATGTTTTTACACTTGATCATATTTCCACTCCAGGTCCATTAAATGAGACAAAAAGGATTTTGGCAAGTGACACACTAGCAATGGACCTGGCAGCAGGCAAATAAGGAATAAAACACTGTTCCACATCTCCTTTTATTCCCTTCCA
>JAOEHX010026019.1:0-14187 GCA_025448015.1 Bolborhynchus lineola | reverse complement strand
TTGGAAGGCTGCTATGAAGTCTCCACACAGCCTTCTCTTCTCCAAGCTGAACAGCCCCAACTTTCTCAGCCTGTCTTTGCACAGGAGGTGCTTGAGCTCCTGGATCATCCTCATGGACGGTACACATACAGGATGTAAAATGCTACTTATAGAGTATGTAAAATCTTCCCTTAACATGAAGCTGTGTACTGTCTTCTTTTCCCTTCTCAAGAGATCTTTAGTAAAGGTATTGTACAAAATAATGTCTTGGGTAAGTTCTATTATGCTGAGTCATCTTGATAATTTTAGTGTTTACTGTCTCGGTTCACAGGTCCTTACATTCATAGTGATTTATCAGGAGTGTTCTGTTTTGTATCTCTCACAACCTGTTTTAATACTGCACTAAGTAAACAGAATGTCATCAGATTTCCAGTCCTTCCTGGGTAATTTTCCCCAGTTATGTAAATATTTATCTTAATTCTACTTCTTCCTTTGCACTTTTTAAAAAATATTTTTGCTCTTTCTCTGTGCTGAGCCAATGTGATAACTGCTGTGCAGATTTGAGACAAAAGAATACCAGGGCTGGATGCCAAGGAGCAAGGCTGCAAGTACCCAGCTAACAGCAAAGTCTTTGATTACCAGTTATCCAAGAAGGTGTAAAGAAGGGCAGAGATCATGTTTAGTGTTATTACCCAAAACCTCCAGATACATGCAGTAGAAGGCTTCAGTAAGGTAATACAGAAGTCTAGTTCCTTGTGTTTATGCAGTAGATTTAGTTGCTCCTGTAAACATGTTCACAGGTGTGCCAGTGCTAGAAATGTACATAGCAGTAGAAGTTTATACCAAGACTTGATTCCCCTGATTATTTTTCCCACCATTTAACCTGTGTTGTATCTGGCAAATAAGCTTCTGGGGAAAGGAAACAGCATGCAAAGTGCTGGCAACAATCTGTTTGATATGCAGAAGTTAACTAATAGAAAACAGCTCATGTCAACAGTGTTTACATTTCTCATGCTTTCTTTCTTTAACCACTTGAACTGAACTATATAAAAAGCTCTTTAGAATCTACTGTGTGTATAAAAAAATCAGTACTCTTCCAAATAAGTTTAAGTTTGTCAGTGTATAAAGTTGTTGATAGGCTGGGGATCATTTCCATAGCCAAATAATGAATCTAACTCAGCAGACACCGAAATTTCAGTGCAAGCATCCTTCTAGACAATCTCTGCTTTTTTTCCAGCTTACAAAAAATATAAGATACAGGACCAGGTAACTACAGAAATCCACAGATTTCAGTGGGTGGAATTCTGAAGATAACCATCTTATTTCAACAGACTTTAAAAAAAAAAAACAAAACAAAACAAAACTAAATAAACAATTCAGCTTGCAAGAGGTTGACACATTAATCTTTCTAGTTAGAATACCAAAATTCTACTTGCTCCTACTGTAAGGATAGTCATATTATCCCTTTACATGGACATCCATCTGGTACCAGTTTCAGGTTTAGAGAAATGCACTTGGCTAAATAACCATGAATTTTAGTAGCACAGATAAATTTCTCCTTAATTGCTCACACCTTCTATGTTGTCTCTAAATATGGACACGTAAGCCAGAAGCCTACTCAGATTCGATAGGATTTGATGGCTTGTTTCTTTATCCAGTCATGCAAAACATGAACTTATCTTTCTCTCTCTTATTACTATATAAAGAGCATAAAGAAAAAAGGACCAATTACTAAGCCAAGTTTCTGCACACTTAAAATGTTAATTTTGCTAATAACGAAACCCACTTAATTACCCAAAAGTCAGAGTAGGTATCATAGCACTTGATACTGGCTCATCAATCAGCACCTGCTAGCGCTAATGCAGTACTGTATTTACCGTCCAAGTCTGGATTCAGGGACTTTCTGTATATGACTTATGCAAATGTAAAGCAAACAAGCTGCTCAGCCTGGATGAAATTAACATCCCTGTGGTCTAGTCTACAAAGAGGTAAACCAGAAATAACAACAGTCAAGCAAAGCCAAGTCAGACTGAAAGGTTTTGTGGGCCAATATGATATGCAGACATCCCCGTATGGGAGGTAGTGCATGGTGCCACATCCGCCACCCAGGACTACACTACACTTGGACCAGTGGGGGCTTCTCCATGACAGGTGCTCTTTGGTCATGCAGTCATGCACAAAAAAAAGGCAACTATAAACCATGATTAGAGAGGATACTTCCCTCTGCAACTTCCCTGCACTTCCTGTCACCCTGGTAAGTCCCAGTGGGTTTACTGTTTTGTTTTTGTCTTCTACTAGTACCAACCAGAAAGTGGAAAATTAGACATATAGTTGATCTTCCCAGGTGAAATATTGGCTGAAGCAGAAGCCAAAGGTTATTTATGATCTCCTCCATAAGGCCAAGAAAAGGTTTTCCAAAAATGCAGGACTGAAATTAATCTATATTTTGTTTCCTCCAGCTGCAGGAAAAATGCCATGCTTTTGCTGTAATACAGGCTTTGGCCAGGGAAGAAATGGCAAGAAGAACTGGCAAGAGCAAAGACAGAAGGAAACAGATTTAATTTCACATGAGCTCATTTTCACAAATTTTAGAAACAGTAAAGAAAACATGAACAATGTTTCCACTGAATATGATATGGAACTTTTTGGAATGTCTCTTAGAGGGAAAAAAATCCAAAACATCTTTAGGGCTGAGCTGAACAAGTTCATTGAAAGTTAATAGGACTCATTTTTCTAAGCACCCTGGGCACTTAAATAAAAATGTCTTGTAATATACATATATTCTGCTTTTTGCCAAAAGGAATCAGCTGCTTTTAAAAACCATGAACACACAGAAAAGATTAATTAGTTTTCAATTTCAGCCTGACTACTTCTCCTGCATCTGGCACAGTCACTTACTTTCAGGAAAAGTAGATTGAAAATCCTCCTGGTTTATCCAGTACCACCCTGATCTTCAGTATTCATGGGCACAAAGGTCATTTAAAAGTACTTGAAAAGAACAGAGCTGACAGCTGGGTCTAGCAGCAGAACTTGATTTTCCTTTCTTCCCACAGAAGCATTTACAGACTTTCTGACTCATGTGAAGATACACACATGCACAACTTTTTCATTCCTCAGTTTGTGTGTTTATCCCACTCATACCATGCCATCATAATGCACAGACATGCAAAGAGCATACCTGAAGCTTTCAGTTAAAAGGAGATGCCACAGCTTGTGCAGAGCAATTCCAGCTACATGAAGTGAATGCAGAATAATACTGTCACATCCATGCTGGCAACCCAAATTCTTCTGGTGCTGGAGAGAGAGAAAGAGATTGCAGAGGTTGTCAGGTCACAGTGATGAACTGAAAAAAAGTTCAGCACAGCAACACTTGGAAATTTCTGAAGTTTCTAAGGCATGTGATTTAGCCTTCAGATTCAGGTTAAACCTACTGATATAAGGTTAGGCAGCTACTGTCTCCTCAAAGGGAAAGTGCATTGCGATATTTTGCACGTGAAAGAAAAATTGGTAAATTTTGCCTGGGTTTACATGCACAAAAGGTATAGTTGAATATTATCCTGAGTATGTATTTTTCTCCCTAAGAAGTCCCGTTTCCAAATCAAACATACCTTGGACTATGCTCTGAAGCAAAGGACCAAGAAGAATTTCTCTCTCAATGTTCCTTCAATAGAATATAAGCAATGCTTAAGGAAACCATTTGTTGATTGATGGGACTACTCAGAAAGAGAATAAAAACCAGGAAAAAACAGTTTTTCACTTTTGCTTTCCCCCACCAAAACAAGAAGGTTTCGCACTATCATTCCTCTTTCAGAAGAACAAAAGTAAGTAATTCCGTTTATTCATAGAAACCCCTTATGCTCAAAATCAGCACAATGTTGAAAAGGTTCAGCCTAGTTTAAGGTTTAAAAGGGTGGGACAGAGAGCAGAAATGTTCTTTTGGAACCCTACAACCTGTTCTGCCTCCCTTGCTCAAGTGGTTGGCCCTCAAGGATGTTTTAAAACCAAGGAGTTTATCCCTTAAATGGAGTGACCTGGGTTTCTTGAGTGGGTGCTTTCATTACAATTGCTTGTAAATAGCCTGTCTGAAACTACTGCGCTTTCATGCATATAAAGAAAAGCAGAATAAATAAACTAAAACCAAAATAAAATCCTTCAATACAGTTAGGTATTTTACTTGATTTTTAAAATATCAGGGTTTAGAATTGAAATGGCTAAAATTATTTTATTTACTATTTTGGGGTTTTTTTTTGAAAGCCACGTGCTTTCGTTCATTAAAAAGTCTATTCACTTGATATTTAAAACGCTTTTGACCTGGTGAAGTGGTTATTTTTACAACCAGCTTTAAGAAAAGAAAAAAAAAAAAAATTAAAAAATAGAATCTCCAGTAGATTTTAGCCTAACTGCTGGTAGCTTGAAACTCTGGCTAGATTTAATGGAAATGCTAGGAGAAGGTACAAACCAAACCTACATTCTTTTACCTCTTTCCAGCCTAAAATAAATCTAAAATGCCTCTGGACTTCTCACTATTCTCATTCCTGATATGGGCAACCTATTTAAAAGCAGCTATTGAGTACATCGCACACAGGCTAGCCCTTTCTGGCGTTGTAAATCATCTGCATCAGTATATGCAGGAGGGCAGAAGGGAGGGCACCACTAGTGCAGCTGGCTTCCCGAGGCAGCATGGGACCTTTGCAATAACTCTGTACCTCTCCTTCTTCAGTTCCTAATATGAGAGAAGTTGAGGGAATACGGCCAGAGAAATGCTCTATTTCAGCTATTCTTGGCCATCATTAACAGCCTCTCAGGTCCATAGGAAGTGTAATGCAATGCTATGCTAAATTTATGTCCCAGGCTGGACCAACATTAGGGGAAGCTTTTAGGTCTCCCACTGTGTTTTCAGCTCTGTTTCCTGGGGCAAGGGAAAGGGAAGGGGAAGGGTGAAATACTGACTAGAGAGTTAAATTGATTTAACCTGAAGAAGGCAGAAAATATGGATCTCCTGAGCACCGTGTTTAAAGACTGATTTTTTAATAGGATGCCTTTGCTTTTAATGTCAGTTTCTGAACTGTTTCTTTGATCCCTCTCTACAAGACACCTCTCTCACCTTGCTACTCCTGCTTCTGAACTAATCCATGCATAAGAACCAAGAAGAGATGAAACTCTGGAAACTCATAAAGGATGAGCTACAGTGACACCAGTCAAATGAAATTACACGTGGTCAACAAAATCAGCTCAAATGCATATTGATTAAGTGAATCTTTGTCTCCCCTCAGTGCTAACTACAAAAACATCACTTTCAAGGTGAAGAAACTACCTGTCAATGACATGCTACCTACAAGGATTAATTGTGAGAAAATGTTATCTGTGACCAACAGGCATTTATTCTTTTAACATTTATGCTGCTTGACTCAACAGTAATAGATTCAAGTTAAGCTGGGATCTGGAAAATCCCTATAGAAAGAAAGCTACACAGAGGTTTTCCCAGTAAACTGTCACTGCCCAAGCTCTGGAATCTGAATATTCATAATTTACTTGTACAAGGTGATATGTGCCAGGCTTTATAAAGCAGTAGATGGAATCTAGAGACATATGTTTAATAACATAATGTTTGAAATTTATTGTAACTTTAATATTGAAGGATTTAAAAAGCAATTAAACTGCTTTAAAATAGCAAAGAGTTTATGGGAATGCAACACGAATTGGAACAAACAGGCCTAAATCAACAGTGGTTTGGAAGTCTAGTAAGGCCTAGAACTATGGGAGGTAATTCAGGAACAGATGCATCAAATTAATTCCAGTAATACTGGAGTGTTAAAAATGGCAACAGAAGCCAGCTTTGCTCAGTAGAATGGAAAAATAATCATCCATTCTCCCTCTGTCTGCCCCCAAGGACTTGGATTTTCCCGGCACAGCCATTCACTGGTGGCAGCAGATGCACCAAAATGTCTGGCACTGAGAAACTGAAGACAAATAGAAAACATACATGGAGAAACAGGAAAAAAAAGAAAAAGGAAAAAAAAAAATTAAAAATATATAAAAGGCCTTCACAAGTGTATGTAATGCAAAGAGGTGAAGCTGCATTCCATGTTTGATACAAGTCTTAAAACAGATAACACACTTGAAATACTGAAGTAATGGTCAGTAGATCATAGCTACAACATGGTAAAGATTAAGAATAGTACGCCTCTGGAAGCAATTTAACTTACCTTAAAAATGTCATATTTTAGACACTGTGTACACCCAGTCCCAAAATTTGTTCTGCAGATGTAACTCCTTACCACCACTGGATTCCCTCTGCCATGGTAAGGTCTCCAGGGCAGACAGTGCTTCAAAGCACCCAATGATCCAATATACTGGGGATATATATAGCCCATTTACTTGGCTTGATGAAAAGTAGGCTTTGGGTAATGTGGAGATGGAGACTGCTAATTACTGGAGTTTTCAACAGAGACTTTCATCCAAAGTTCTCACATTTACTTGAAAGCTACACTGAAACTGTTCCTCAGGCTACTCATTCACACCATAGCAGCAAGTGTGTAGAGTCTCACAAGAAAACTACAAAGCAGTTTAGGAGGAAATGAAAGAGGACTGTGTCTCAGAGGCTGGTGTGGAAAGTACACTAGTTACTCATAGTAATTTCTAGTCACAACTGGAAGTGGATGTGTAAGTCACAATTTGTTCAGCAAATTTATCACTTTTCTCAAGAATTGTCTGTGAACAGACTGTGACTTTTATTAATTTGTCTCCAGTTAGCAAGGGTACACCAAATATTTTATGTGAATGAATCCTGGCCAATAGATTGCTCACAGGCTTATATCTGTTCTAATTGTTTCAATATTCTCACTTTGACGTTCAAGCTGGGGAGACTTAGATCAAGCCCTAGTTACAACAGATATAGTTTCATTCCTAAAGTAATGAGAATTTTACCTTTTAGACAGAAGATAGCCATAGAAATCTTCCCCTTATTTGAAACAAAGCATAGTAAATTGGAAACAGATCTCTGGCACTGACAGAAAGGCAAGGAGGAAATAGAGAAAATATTGATTAATGAGATTTACTTGTGCTGTGAATGGTGATCAAAGGGGAGTGAATGCAGCATGTAGCACTCACCACTGCTTTTAAAACCAAAATTTCTTTGATGTGCAGCACAGTATCCGGCCATTATGAGAATTAAAAGAAAAAGCCATGAGAACATCATTAATAAAGGTTTAAACTGAACTGCTTCAGGCACCAGGCACACAGTACCAAGGTTTTTGCTTTTTAAATTACTAGTTGGTGAATAATTATAATAAATTATGTTTAACTATTATTCAGTTTAGTAAACAAAATCTCTTGATGAAAACAGTAATATGGCTTCCATACAGGGCAGCTTGAATAATTGCAGAGTTGATAACCTTTTAAGCACAAAAAATCCCACTTCAGAACAAAGAAAAGGCTTGCTAAGAGCAAAGTGGCTGTGTGAATGGTCCCCAGCAGTGCCAGGGAAGTTACACCACACTCATCAAGGAAGAACAAGTGACACACCACTATGTGTGCTGGGAGGATTTACAGCTTTTACACATTCCTCTCCCATTTCCTCCTTGCACATCTCTGCTTGGCTCCTCCTTTCCTTCTTTTTGTGAAGATCTGACTGGAGTCTGGGCTCCCTCATGGAGGCTGCTTAGCCCACCAAAACCAGTTCCAGACCCCAGCAGCCCCACTTAACCCATCCTGTGGCAGCTGGTACTGATGAGAGCTCAGTGCCCTCAGCCCATAAAGGGGCCACCCCTCTTATTTTCCTACGCTGACTCTATGAAAGTTTTCTTCATGGCCAGGGTGAACTCAAGGCTTCTTATAAACTCAGACAGCAATGAATTTTGATAAGGTCCAACCTGGGCAAGACTCTTGCCTACCATGGGAAGGGAGTGTGAGCCAAAGAGAGGTCTCTTGAGGGTCATGAAGGCAGCAGTTCTCCACCAGGGAAGGCAGCACAAGGTTGGAAGCTTCAGTGAGGAGCTCCCACCTGCACTCACAGCCTTTCCACATCACCACCAAAGGAGTCATGGAGCTCTGACAATAAACTGCCTTGCCAAAGTCTGCAGCTAATCCTACCTACAGCTCCTGTCCAGAAAGATGATCATGCCTCTTCTCACCATAAAAGACCTCAGCCATACAGGCACTTGTAGCAGCAGTGGGTGTCCCTCATGGTGCTCTGTAAAAGTTCTGACACTCAGTTCCATAAAATGCATATAATTACTTTGGAAGATGCTATGGAACAAGATAATCTACTTCTTTAAAAAAAAAAAAAAAGCTGCCTGTCAAGCAACATGACAGGATACAAAAGATTGACAGATATTCTACAGCCTTCTGAAAGAGGGATTTTTGAAGGACATGAAAGGTTGAGAGGAAATTTAGTTTTCCAAACTCCATATAAAATCAGCTTTATATTTTCAAAAGACCTTTCTAAAAAACAGAAGTTTTGCACATAAGTGAATACTCTTCTAAAATAAAAGTTTGACAGAATTTTTGCCACCTTAAAAATTACTTGATACCACCTTAAATTTTGCCTCTTCTATTGATAATCACAGATAATTCTTTGACTACAGAAAAAGAAGCTCTTCTTATGCTACCTATCTACTAATGCAAAATACTGAACTGCATCTTGGAAAAAAAAAGGAGGGTTTTGAAGAGGACTCATCCAACTTGTCTAACAGTACCCCATCTTTGTCACCTTTAACTCTTTAATCACCAGGAAAATAGGAACTAAAAAAAAAAGAAATATCAAGCAAATTACAGGAAATCTTGTAAACCAAATCCACTGTAAAATATGGGATTTTTACAAAGATTATCTCACAGTTCATTTGCTTTGGACAGTATCATCACAACAGTAGTGTGCTATGTTAGTACTAGTGCTAACCTGCAGTGCAGACTATGAAGATGATAAGTGGGAAGGATCTAATAATGAAGTAAATAAAATGCATTTTTTCAACACATAGCATTGCATGGTACAATAGGGAGTATCCAAAGGCTACAAAAACAGTTCATTGACTTTAAAAGGTATTAAATTATTAGTTTCATTCAAAGTAATATCTTGAATATATTAAGCAGGGCTTCACAAATACTTTTGGTTCAGAATTTGAATAAAAAATGCTTCCTTGAAAAATGTACTCCTGTTGAAATTGTAGAAAACACTTCAATTATCTTACTGGGGGTGGCAGGGAGAAAGTAAAGAAAAGAGAGTGAGCGAGAAAAATCTGGTTTGTGTCAAATGAACCATCCCCTCCAACTGTATAAGAAATCTTTTCTTTCAGAACCAAGAAAAGCAAAGCAAATAAAGAGTTATACCTGAAGTTCTTATGATTCACACAATCATGAGATTTCACACAATAACAGAGGAATGATATGATATGATATGATATGATATGACCAGGATAATTAAGACTGAGGTTCACCTCTCTGTTTTCCTTTTCAGGTGTGAATGCTATCTTCTTACACTCTCATCTAAGCATGGGGTACTTGTTTCTCCAAGAAGATTGGGGTTTTTTTGCTTAAATAACTGAATGTTTAACTGTAAAAATAATGTATCATAAATGGAGTATACTTGGCTTCCTATTACAGGTAAGTTCTGTCACTGGCTCATGCAGTGAATGTGCAATACTGAAGTGGAATGTCTCAAGCAGGATGACCTATCATGTAAAACTCTGGGATGCATCATTAAAGCCAGAAACCCCATGGGAAAAAGGTGAAACTGAGGTAGGTCCAATCTACATAGTCTCCTTCTGTCTCCAGGTTAGTAGTAAGAGAGAAACTGTTGCCACTCTAGGCTCCCTTCCCTGCCAAGACTAATTTTAAAGTTTCATAAAAGGTGTATATTTTTTCTTCATGATTTACCTGTTTCTTCTCGTATCTCTAGGACATGAATGCCAAAGAACAACAGAAAACAAATTCTGCCATCAATGATCCTAGCAAAACTCCATTAGTAACTTCAGAGAAGCTAGCAATAATTTTCCATAGAGCCATCAGAGGCAGGTAGTGACCCAAAACACTGTGCAGAGAGAGCATCTTTTCTCATGAAGTGCTGGTGTTTGCATGAGCAGGGCACCCTGAATCCCCACAGCAATCAAGCAATTTTCCCTTCTTGGAAAAGCATCACCATCTTGCAGTGTACTCCTAACACAGGGCTGAGGAAGATGGTGCTGTTCCCTTAGTAATGGCTTTTATAACATATGAGATCCCTCAGCAGACTGGGCAACTAGAAAAGGCCCAAGATCACGTCACTGTTTCTGAGAGCCTGGGGCCGAAGCAGGAAGTTACACACACATCAGCTGAAGTTGATTTGAAAACAAAGCAAGCTATTTGAACAGCTTGATTAATGATGGCCATCCAGGCTTCAGGAAAAGCAGTTCACGTCTTGCTAACTGGCTGCAGTCCTCACAGGGGATGTCAGCCAGGCTACACGTGTGGAGGATAGCTTAGAAAGCATTTCCTGAGAAACTCAGAAAACATTTAACAACCTTCACAGATTAACATTTCAGATGCAACAAATGTCTTGAACAGCGAGGACAAGAGAAAGAAGTTGTGTCTCCATGAACTGAGTCTTGGCTAAAGAACAGAAAAGAGAGTCACTATAAAGCAGATTATCATTGGCTGACAAAAAAGTTACTTGAGGCAGTGTAGCTGGTTGCAGTCAGGCTGTCATTTCATTAATCTCATTTTAACTCCCTTCAAAGCAGTTGACAGTCATCACTTCCAGAGAGAGCAGAAGGTCGATGTGTTGATCCTTGATTATTTTAGTCCAGGAACAATCTATTATTCCTAAAGTATCTGTGACATATTCCTCCCTCCTGCCCTCCCCCCCGGACAGAAACAAATGAGAAAACAATTTTAATTACAAGACAGAAAGGGTAGTACAGAAAACACAAGTCTGCAAATAGTATAGACTGGAAGAACTAACTGGCCTGTTAAAATTACCATTCAGAAGACAAGTGCTAGATTTAAATAGTTGCAGGAAGTGGGACTAACTTACTTTCTTATGATGGATTGCTCTTGCAATAGAAGCTGCCTACTGCTCATCATAAGCACATGGGTTTACATTTGCCAAGAACCACTTCTTTCTGCTGTCCCAGGTATTGCGGCCATCTGACCCTGGTCTGAGCCTCGGAGGGTAACCCTGGAGAATCCCCAAGTGACATATGGAGAGGTGGGAACCCACCTGGGTTTGAACCCTTTTCAGCAGCAAATTTGCTGCTCCCTGTGGAGCAGGATAGCTGAGCCCTCGCATCCTATCCTCAGCCAATTGCTACCACCAAGCTGGGTTCAGGATAAAGATCAGGAACAGCTTCACATTACTTCTTTGGTCACCATCATCCAGTTACATATTGTGTAGTGGCTGAATAAAACCATATTTTTTAAGTATTAAATGAGGGCCTATGAACTCAGTTCAGTTCTTTGCTGTATTTTCCCTCCATTTGACACTGAAATCACAAGTTACATATTTTGGCTTGCTGATGGGAACCTAATTCAATAGGCACAGATGAATGTTTCTCCTCTGTGTATCTGCTAGTTCATCCTACCCCAGGACTCATTAGGTGGGATTTCTCCTTCTATTTCAAAACCTCAGCCCAGTCTTCACACTTCACTTGCTACCGTTGCCTTTCTAGCCTTAACCAATTCCCTACTTATTATGATCTTTTTCAGATTTTTACACCATTTCATCAATGCAAGTACCTGAATAATTTCACAATTTCATCTCTGGCATTCAAAAATGTCAAATTTACTCACATCATATAAGCCATTGTGACATTATAAATAGGAGAACTTGACTGAATCTAACACAACCACTTTGTCTGTAATATTTGCAAATTTTTATGGCATCAAAACCCCCACTACTTCATTCAGCAGCTTTCTTGGGCTTTGCATCAGCCCCTCCTGGAATGAAAGAAGTAACAACATGATCATTATAACTACAAACACCAAATGAAGAATACTCACCATGCTTTCTCTGAAGCAGTATGAAGTTTTAGTTTGCTTGTGTAGCAGTAACATAAAACTACTAGCCTGTATGCCTCTCATAATGTGTTACTGTCAGAAAAAAAGTCAAGAGTAGCAAAAAACTGCACCACGCAAATAAATAAAACAAAGGTTCACATTATTCCAGTAATAAGTGCATGTTAAACAGTTTTTTTAAGTTCACCAGGCTGATATTTGGTCCGTATCATAAATATATCATTGAACTAATAAATAAGTGGCTTTTCTATTCCTAGCATACTTTAAAAAAAAAACCCTACTCCTTTCTGAAAAAGTCATTCCTAAATGATGCTAATGGATTTTTTTTTGCCTCCCATATTTACTCATCCTGCATTTATTTTTCCACATTTCTTATTGCACAGAAATAATTACCATCTTACCTAGCACAAGACATGAAATTTTGTTTATGCTCCAGAAAAAAAGACAACAGACAGCAGCCTTTTCACAACTTCTCACATTTCTAAAACTATTTGTCTTAATTCAGCATCAGCCATCCTTGAAAAGTTTCATTTTGCCATATAAGATGCACAAAACTAATTCTGTGAGATGTTCCATTTGAATTCCTACAAAAATTATGAGCTCAGTGGTGATACTTCACTGAACTATTTTCTGACTCCAAACACTAGTTTGTTCAAATGTCACTATTTCTAAGCATTTTCCAACTTCTTAATCTCAAAGTTACCTTTCATTACAGAATTTTCTTTTTCTAGTATTTGTACTTCTTTTTCTTTTCCTATTTTGGATATATAGCTTCTTATTTGTTCAAGTTGTCAAATCATTAATTACTAGTAATAACAAATGACCAGTCTAGATACGAAGTGAGCAAAGCAACAATTTATTTACCAATTACAAGACTGCATTTCTTGGCTGACAAGATCAATGCAGCAGACATACTGCAATTTGAGGCGATTTTCATGCCAAATCTGGAAAAAGATGATGAAAAGGGTTTTTTAGCTTGTTTGCTTGCTTTTGGTTTGGTTTGGTTTTGTTGTCAGTAGTGATTTTCCACAAATAAAATTAAAGCAACTTCAAACAGAAAGAAATAATTCTGTTTCAGTTCAAGAGTGAACAGTGAGCTCTTTCACATTTTGTTGAAATCACTTTTCTTGATTCCTACTACAGAGAAATGCACATTAAAATCTCAGATTTGAATAATTGCAAACTTAACCCAGAAATCTGATCCAAGTTTTGCAAGAGATATCTCTGTCAATTGGGGAGAGTCCTAATCTTTTATATTTGCCACAACAATTCAAGAGGCAGAAAGCCTCTCTAGGAATGTGGGTATGTGCTTTTCTGATATCTCTATCACTGCCTCTGCTGGAGGCTCACAGCTACCCAGTTTGACCTCAAAGAAAGAGTGCCAATCAAAAATATTTTGTAGACAAATGAGCTGTAGGAGGAAGCAGTGGCACAATTCATCCTGGGGGCAACCTACTGCTACAATTTAAAGGTACGCTCCTTGGCATAAAACCTCCAGGGAAGGTGACAGCTCAAGCAGTATTTACTCACTTCAACTGTTCCAGAAAAACACAATTCTATGAGTAAATTAAACCCAACATGAATACACTGAGCTGAGTTCGATTTTATAGGTATTGCGCTCTATGAGAAAAGACAAAATAATTTGCACCTTAATTTTCATTTGGGACAAGGCCAGCCTGTAAATGAGAATTGAAAGTATACGTAATTTCCTTTTTTTTTTCCCCCTTTCTCTCCATCTCTCCCCCCACACCAATCACGTTTTCCTATGCTTTCAGGCTCTCCTTTTGCTCTACTACAGCAGAATCTGCAAAACAATTGCCAGGTCAAATGCATTCTGTCTTCCTTCTATTAGTGTAAGAGCTGGTGCTTGCCTCTTAAAATTCCTTTACTGACAGCTAATGCATGCCTTCCCATTCAAAGAATTTCTAATACAACCGTCAGTTCCAGTCCTTTACTGTTCTCTTGACCTTACTTAAAAAATTAGATGGGTCCACACCAAACATAGATTCAAATGTCCTCATACGATATTCCAATCTCAAAACAAGCACCATTAGATTCCTTCTCCTGATGGGTGAAATGAAAACAGTAACCTAAGAAAAAAAAAAACACATTTGCCATTTCTTGCAAAAGTTTAGATCCTGAATCCTATCTCATTTTTCCAGCAGAAATCCCATGTTTCTCAAAAAAAAAAACCCAAGCAAGCAAACAAAAAAAAAAAAAAAA
>JAOEHX010026018.1:0-18689 GCA_025448015.1 Bolborhynchus lineola | reverse complement strand
AGCCTTGGGTGGCATGGTTTAGTGTGAGGTGTCCCTGCCCATGGCAGGGGAGTTGGAACTAGATGATCTTAAGGTCCATTCCAACCCTAACTGTTCTATGATTCTATGCAGTGACCCAACTGGACAGATTTATATTTCCAGCAAAGAATTTTACATCCCAGCTACCACTGCTGCACTCACTCTAGATGATAATCGGACCTCTGATATGAAAAAGTTTAAATTGCTACAAGATGAACCTATTGCAATTTACTAATTTAGAGCTTTTGGATACTATTATGTCAATACAGGCTTAAAAATCCTAATCATAAAGTTTTTAGCTCAGAAAAAAACCCAACCTTTTTTACAAGGTTGTGTCATAGCTCAGATTTTCCTTTTACAAGTACCTACTGACCAGAATACTGCCGTTTTTTTAAACAATAAAGACTTAGGTTTTAAGTCCAAACCTGAGGACCCAACAAAGCAGTAAAACCTGAGGACAAGCCAGATCCAACAACAATTTTGGGGCACTTTACATGGAAGGCTTTTCGGGGAGATTAGTTTCACTATCACCACTCTTTTTTTGCAAAAGCATACATGGAGCTTTTTTTTCCAGGACACTTGTCCAGAAGTAAAGTTTTGTTCTAAAATAAGTGTAAATTTGGCATTGTTACAGTCAGCAATGAAAAAGAAAAAAACAAACCACCAAATAACCTACAGAAGAAAATGTAAATACTGAAGAGCAGCTACACTAGCAAGAGGTAAAAGATGATACTTTTCTCAGGCAGAAAAACTAGCATGAGAGAGGTCAACTTCGAAAAAAAGATACCAACGTCCTATCTCCTTGTAATCAGCTGAAGGAGACAGATCTAAAGAGAGAAATGAAATTCAAACAACAGAGCAGCAACAGAGTTTTCCAAGAAAAGAACAAAGGAAGAAATCATTGTGCTCATTTTATTGAAAATCATTAAGAAGAATTCAAGGAAACCAAATCCCAGGAGTTTTTTCTGGACTGAATGACTAAAACCTACTGAAGTGGAACACTCTGACGGAGGCAAGGTGTAGAAAGTATAAATGCAGTTCTTGATGAGGACCTAAATACAATTGCATATAAAGGCAAAAAGCTTTACATACAAAAAGTTTTATGAGAAACCTGGGAGAGCAACATCAGCAGAATTAGGAAAACAAGTCCAAAATCTGCTTTTGAGGAGCCATGTGCCTTCATTCAACACAGGATTTTAATAACTGTTTCATAGTTTGACATTAATAAATATATGATATTAAATATCACATATAATACCTTTTAGCATTAAGTACTAATGTTAATATTACCTTCATTTTAATTAAAATTAGTTTATTAGTGTTTATAATAGTATGTAGTTTCTCATAATTGTGTTGCCCTTTTGTGTAAATGAACTTCTGCTGACGCTCTAAAATTATTTGGGTTTTTCTTTCCCTCTTTTCCTCACATGCCCTTTTCAACTTTGCAGATTAATTAATATCTATCTCTAAGAATAAGTACTGCCCTGGAAAATTGAACTAAACATGGCAAATGAACACCATTTCTGAGAAGACCTATAGCAATACACCAACCTTCAGCTGGGCTTCATTTCCTGGAGTACAAATATCTCCTTCAGCTCATTGTAACATGACTTATCACTGGGAATGTACAAAGTTTATATTATGTTTTATGGAAAAAATCTGTAGAACTCAGTTCAAGTTAATACAAACCCAAACGACCTTCAGAATAAATTCTTACGCTTCCAGAAAATAGCTCTTCATGATAAACCGTCTATTTTTTAAGCAGAGCTCTAGCTCTGTAGAGCTCTTCAGTAAACACAGCCCCTTCCAGCACACTGTGGAGACTACCTCTGACTGGGAATATAATATAAATAAGTTTAAATAATATAAATATGTTTTGAAAGAAGATATAAATCTTTTAAAACTGGAACTGCTCTTTAGACAGTGGCGCATTCATGCAAAGCAATCCTGTGATCTGATGTGGGTCTATAAAGTCCAGACTTTGACCCTGAACGGGTTCCTGAAAACTCCTACAGCGGCCAGGGGGGACTATTTCAAAGAAAAGGAGAGCAAGAAGGGAATGGAAAAGGGAGATGAACTGATAGGTCATTTATTTCATTATATTTCTCATTGCTCAAAACCTGGCATATAACACAGAGCAGGATAATAATCCAACAGATACAGCACTGAATACTTCTTTGTTCATTTTATTCTAATATACTTTTCCACAAAGAACAGAAGCAATAGTGTTAGACTGGAATATGTCACCAAACTTGATTCTTTTATCTGAAAGCGAAGTCTAAATGACTTCTTTTATCTGCCTTGCTAGTTCGTTGTCCGTCTCCAAGTGCCTGAATGAAAGCGAGGAAGCTCAAAGCTGTCAGATTCCCAGATGTCAGTGGACGTTGCAACACCCATACTTTGAACAGAAGGAAGTGGATTGATTTGGTTAAAAGGATTTTAGGAGGCAAAACATCAAACGATGGCAGGAAGCAAGAAGAAGGAGGGGAGACTGCTGGCTAGTTCCAGCCTTGGAGCTGATTGAAATGAAGGGAGATGAAGCCGGATCTTAAGAGCTCCTTTCAGTGCTTTCCTCAGCAACATGCAGCTGAAACAGCAGGCATGATTCAGTGAAAGGAAAGCAGTTTACCAAAGTTTAGTACATTTACTTACAAGCATGAATTCAAGTCCTCACAATTGGTACCAACACACCATTTGTTTTCCATGTGTTTATTTTCAGCATTGGTTCAAGTCATCAGTGTATGTGTTCACACCCCAGTTATTCTTTACCTTCTCCTCTCCCAACATGGAATTTACTGAAGCCTATCCACTACGCAGATTTGCTGTGACATATATTCACCAAATCAAGAAATCTTTTAATAGAGCCCCGTTTATGCTACCAGGTACCAATTTTGCTACTCTGAATGTCCATGCTAAAAAGACCTCCCCGGATGCATTCTGTGTGTCTAGCTCCCAATTTCTTTTCACATTAAAATGAAAACTAATAATCTCTTGTACTGTACTTGCTGAAGTAACTGAAGACATGCAGGAAGTTGTACTACAAACACTATTAGAGCACAGCTTCGTCTATGTATATGCTATTTAACCCTCCCTACCACCAATGGCAGCAATAACCTCAACCTTCTCTTTTTCCTATTCCTCATGCCCATCAGGATGGCCATCTGAGCTGCAACTAAATCGGAGCCATGTACATGCTGCCAGGTCCCTCATGTTTAATCCGCCAGTCAACCATGGGCCTGAAATATACTCAGTGCATGTATGAAACACTTTCTCTTTTTTCCCTTTTCTTTCTATGAAAATTCTTTGTATTTAGTGCATATGAAAGTAACAGACAAGATGAATAATTAGACATCCAGCAGGGCTAAAGCAACGAAGCTCCTCTGGACTCAGTTCACAATGCAGTGAGAGGTTCTTCCCACCTAGCCCTATCAAAGGGCCCCAAACTCCAGTTATAGAACTTTTCAATCAGCTCGTAATTTAGGAGTGAAAGGAATGATACCATGTAAGACAGAATGAAGTCTATTTTCTCCATTAACCTGAGCTAAGACACAATGTATGAGCAACTAGGACCCTAATCTTGTACCACTTAATTTCCCAACTGCTTTTAGTGGTTTTAAAAATGATGGATTAGTGGTTGTTTTCTCCATGAAAACACAGCGAGTACAATCAGGTGTATCCGAATAAATGAGGACCTGCAGTGCTCCACCTGGAGTGACATCCTTGTGATTAACACGCACAGACAGAGCGGTTGATTGCAAATCCAGCACCATGAACCCCACAGCTGACTGTCAGGTTTTACTTACACCATTCCTGCAGAAATAGTGGGAACCAAAGATCCCAAGGACTTCTAATAAACTGACTCCAAAACAACCAGCAGGAAGGGTGGCTGGGAACATGTGCACGTGCAGTGAGTTTCGGATGGCAATAGCTACATAAGGCAGGGCGATGTCTTTGGGAAATCCAGCAACTTTTTCTTCCCACAAACTGCCACACCTCCTGCTTTCTTCCCACTGAGTGACTTGTCAGGCAGCCTTGCTTTCCCTACCACAAGTTATCCATTCACCAGTCTCTCTATCAAATCTCACTCAATCTGTTTGCCCTCAGACTAGTATTGTCCCTGTTTCTCCATCCTTCATGGACACGCCTAAAAGGTCCAGCTGCTTTTTCTAATGACTGTAACTGCCTTATATGTCAGTGTAGTATACTGTGGAAGTCCCAAGTCTTTCAAGGTCAGCCAAAGGGACCACCTCCAGGCCATGTACACTACAAACACGTAATGTGACAAATTAGGAAATCTGTCAGAATACTATTACTCCTATAAGCAGTGGAAATACTGTGTAAAATCACAGTTGCAAAGTGAGGGCTTCAGGTTATTGAAATACAACATCTTTTATGCATGCCAAACTTCAATATGCCAAGGGCTGGCAGGCCCAGTGAACAGGCTGCAGAGGAATCAAATCTAGGCTATAAGTTAGACGTTATTTTGATTCCTGTTTAAAAACATAATGACAAGATTCATAGACCAGTGGCAGAATTCAGAGACCAGGGCCAATACCTTCAGGAGGCCAAGAAACGTGGAAAAGAAACACCTCTGCAACAGAAAGGATTAGATGCTCACTCCTGTTTATATCCATGTACCCTTAAATGACCGTTGTTCCACCCAAGCCTTCTACCAAAGAATGGAAAAAAAACCAAACAAAAACTATGCTACAATCTTAAAACACTTATGCATTTGTAGCTGTTCTCATCACAGTTATATTTCACAGTGTTTATGGTCAGCAAGTTCTCCCTCACAGCACTGTACCTAACTGCGAAGTGATACATAGTTGGTATGGAAATATTATGCCATGTGGAATGTAAGGGGTTTTTTTTAGATTAACAGTGTAGGAATGCAAGTTATGTGGGATCATCACCTCTACCTGTCCACTTGTAAGCAACACTTAAAACCAGATTTCCAGCACCCGGTGCCTGTGCCATTGCCTTGTTTCCCCCATAGTAATGATGCAGCTTCATGCACCACATGAGGCAGAAACCCGAAGTATTTTTCTGTTCTTTTTTTTTTTAAAAAAAAAGAGATAAGCAGATCACTAAGAAAATCTCAGTAAGTGCATTTTTTTTTTCAGATTTATGTGATGAACACAGATTTTTAAAGCTCAAGAAGCTGCTTCACATCTGCAGATTTTTGGTGGCTGGTGGCCCCATTCTGAAATCAGATTTTCTCAGAAAACCACCTCTGGAGTTGTTTTTTCCCCCCACTGGTCGACAGCTATAATTAATTAGAAGAGAGGTGTGTGTCTGTCTGTCTCTGTGTATGAATAATAGAATGAGACACAGCTGGTAAAACTAGCAAAGCACAAATGTAATGTCTTGACCACTTGTCACTATTACAAAATCCTGTGGCATTTTTTCCTTGTGTCTTAGTCTTGCAATGAGGATAATTACATTCTGTCTACTTAAATCCTTAGCTTAAATGGCTACTGTGGTCACATATAGAACACATTTATGTGTCTAGCTCCTACTTAAGCAACTTAACTGCTGTTGAAATCAGGGACAAACATACCTTTTCAATATGGCTTACACATGACATAATTCAAGAGAAGAATTTCTATCAGGAGCCTATGCAGTCTGTAGTTTTGTAAGGTCAATCTTCTATTTAGCTAAAAAAAAAAAAAACAGCCAAACAAACAAACATTTCCCAAAATAGCGAGTTATTCACCTAGGGAAAATATGCTATAAAGTCTATTGTTGCTCTTTTTAAGTCAGACACTATCAGTGTCATGAAAAACACACTCTGCAAGCAAGGTCTTGATGGTGAAATAATACTGCAGTTTCCTCACTAGAGAGTCCAAAAATTAGAAATATATATTAAAAAAAAATATAACTGACATGATTCAAACAAGCAGTTAAGTTCAGCCCTGAAGAATGGAGAAAAGAATCCTATTTCTTATTATTGCTATAATCTAATCCAGGTCAGCATATTGCAGAGTACTGCAAATGTTTGTGGGTGCAATGCAAAGACCTCTGAAATCCATTTTTTACTATGCATAAACATTTTTGTACACAGTTATTAGCTTGACAAATTATGTCTTTATAGAATCTCTAATAGAATGGCCAAACGTGTAACGGAAGTGTTCCAAGCAATATGGAGAAACAATTGTGTTCACACAGAAATTAGGCTTTCCAACAGAGATCTCTAAAGCCCCATTTATATTTGAAAGACATGTCTCTTGACTCACTTTACCTTTTGCTAGCCAACAAATATCTCATCTGTATTCTGCAAAACACACCTTTCAACTGTGGGAGGAAAACCAATGTTTTAGCATTCTGTGGGGAGGGAAGGTAAAAAGGGGGAGAAACAGAGTGGGGGGAAAGGGATTATTTCCCCAGTTACCTGGAAGATTAGAAGTGCTTTTCTAATTCACCAGCTTTTTCATATGGATAAAGGAGAAAAAGCATGAGAAACATTTTACAAATGCAGAAACTGATCAGAGAAAAATCATCTCTCAGTTTATGTTCTGGCAGCAAATTTGGAGTCACTCTTTCTGATCTACAGATGTGTCTTTTACCTGGAATACACTGCAGTATAGAGTAGCAGACAATTTATAATCACAGTGTGGCAACACTGATTTTACTGTCTGTTACTGCCTGTTTCTATAATGATGGGCAGGGCTGAAACGTATCACAGATATGGACTTCACAAAAGAAGAGAGATTGATTTAGAATATATATATATGTGTACACATATATGTGTATACATATATATATATATATATGTGTACACATGCATGTATTTTTAGAACATAAAGCAATTGGAAATGCTAATACTTTGTATTGAAATTCTTTGAGATAATACAGTAAAATATGAACTTTAGATAAATTGCAATAGTTTTCCTAAGGAGCCATTTGTCATGCAGGTAATATTATCATGTTCTTCGCCCAGCTATGGCAGTTCAGAAATTGGCTGCTGTTTGCTGACTCTTCACTGAAAGAAGTGCACTGAGAATCATCAAGGGGGTAGTCTGAAGTTGAGATAGCGCACACTGTGTTCATTAGCATGACAGCAAGCAAAATGGATGAGTCAGGTTTCCTCTCCAGTTTTATCCCAGTGCTGGTCCTTCAAGGGTACAAGAAGTTGATGGCCCTTCAATTACAGTAATCTACACCACAAAATTAATCTGTTGTAACAAGAAGTTCTAGATACCTCACTTTCACAACAATCGTAATTGAAGCTTGTTACTTATGGTGCCATGTAGAGATTAAGACAAGTGTGAAAACCAGCTGTGGGACTGCACTCAAGCAATCGCACAAACACCAGTGTTATTCAACATTCCAGCCACTAATTAACAGATGGATGGTATCTGAGTAATAGCTGCCTGGTGCATACATGACCACACATCTATTTCCCCCCTCTCTGCATCACTCTGCATGTCCACAGCCTACACACACGTCTCTCTGAAAGTCCTAATTAATGGATAGCTTGTGTTGCAATAACCAAGGAAACTGTTACCACCTCCTGCAAGAGAAGATCTACAAATGCCATCAACTATTCTTGAACATTTATGTATGGAATTCAGTACATTATGTTAATGAGTAGACATTTCTGAAAGTCTGGTTTATTAACTACACAAGACTAATGGACAGAAGGGCTGTAGGAAGCTTCAAAGGATTAAATACCAATCCATACGGGAACACATTTAATTCTAAACCTTGCTTGCCTAAACCGGCTTCCTCTACAATTCCTAGTACATGTTTCCCATCAGTGCAACTCTCCTGTGCTGGAAATGCGCTCATCACCCTTCGCAGGGCTAGACAGAGCCTGGTGTGCAATAGGTAATCCACCACAGGCTGGCAAAGATACCACAGTTTTCACTTGCTAAGCAACTCGATGTGCCAGCCTCACTAGTTAACCACCTTCTATAAAAAACAGATATTTCTGCTTTATAAGATATGAGGGAAAGCTGCCACATGCAATATCAGTAATACTTAAGTCAAGGAAACTGCACGGAGCTGCACTCAAACAGTATTCCAAGCTATTTACTATGGACTTCAGTTTCACACCACACAGGGGAACGAACCTATGCACTGCCCTCCTGCATGAGGATGTTCAGTTCTCAAAAAACCTGACGCAATGTCCTCTCAAGCTCTTGACCCAATCTTACAGTTAGAAATAAGTTTAATGGCTTAAACCTCAGCCTTATACATTTCCTAACTTCTCTCTGGACAGATTATACACAAGTGGACTCAATGTTCAGAGGCTTCCTGTCTTTAAATATTACTAAATTCTTGCCTCAACAACATTGTACTGTAATGGGGTATACAACCAAAAGACAGGATGCATGACAAAAATTCGTACTGGCTCTGAATTGCACTGGGTGATCTTCAAATCTTACAATACAGCCTAAGCTCCTGATCCACCTTCTGTTCAATACCATAGTTCTGTGTACCTTTTTATTACCCCACTCTTTACCTATACTTAAAAGTAAACAACTACAAACTTTTTTGGTCTCTATCCATATCAAAGTCTGTTAACAATTTCTATCTGCTGTTTTCCTGTGTTTTCTAGATCTGCAGCATGTTTTCTGTGCTGCAGCAACACATGAACTCAGCATTCTAGATAAACATGAAATGTTGATTTATGTAACAGCACCATAACATTTCACATCCTATTTTTATTGACTCAAACTATTTTATCTGACCACAACTGTATTCTCTAAGGTCTTCATTCAGCCCTTCACAGTGATGCTTTGAACCTTTTCCTTAAATTACACAATTAGTTAGGATCCAGTAAACTGTAGCACATACTCTGCACTCCATATGAATTACTTTGCATTAATCAAGATTGAATTTCATCCATCATTCTGTTGACCGCTGGCCTCATTTGATTAAATCCTTCTGATATTCCTCTTCAGACCTCACCAAAGCACAACCAAATATCATTACACTACATCATATTCACCATTTTTTAAGACATTCTGCTTGCATTGTGGACTTACAGATAACTGATGAAACCCACTCTTGTCTCTAGTCACATTTTAACGCAAATTGTCTTTTTATGTACCTACTTAGAAACTGTTTAGCATAACCATTTCCTTGCTCTTAGATGTTGACATACAAGTGAAAAATTAAAGATAAATTTATTAAAATTGGACAGTATGTAAAACAAAGCACATACTTTCTAATTATTTTTTTTTTAATTCTGACAGGTTATCATTGTTATTTTTTCCAGTATAATACCCATTTGCCAAGGTTATTACAGCTTAACATCTCTTTCAACCACATAAAAATTTCATCTTCTTTTATTACTTCTGCAAAGTAAATGAACATCATTGTCTCCATTTTATAAATAAAGAAATTAGGTAAAAAAAACAATAATGGTTTCATCAGGACTGCAGAGAAAGTCTGTGGCAGTGATGCCAAGCAAACTTGGAATCGTTGGCAAAACCTATTCACTTATCATTAAGTCTTCTATTCTTCATATCATTTCAGTCCTTTATTCTTCTAACATCAGTGGAAATTATTTTCCTCATACATTATCCAATCAGGCTGTCAAAAGGGTTACCTGTGTTACATAGCAAATAAATGCATTTGCTGGAGGAGCACTGCCAGCCCCAAATACTCATGGCCAGTTGACTGATCATCTACATTGTAATAGCCTATCAAAAGTGACAGATATTCACAGTGAGAGCTGCAGCTTATTACAAACAAAATCCATATGCACCTTTCATCCTGGTAATTAAAACAAATAAGCCAGTACCTTTGTCAGGGAGTTAAAAAACAAGAGGAGGTTTGCAACATAATGACTCCTGACAACAAATGGCAATTTCTTTAGGAATACATGAATCTGCTAGAAAGAAGTCAAGATCATTTCCGATTGGAACAGCTGAAAGATTCTGCAAGATGACAATATCATTCTTGGCATTAGCTGCAAAGCACTGAACATGAAGGAAGAGAGTGAATATGTGAAACACCATGAGATGGGTGGCCAGGCTGAGTTACTGGAGTGGAATACAGGCCACTGTGACTGTTCTGCAGCATACTACTGACTCTCCTTTGGAAAACACAGGGAGATGACCCTTACATCAGACTGTGGCTCTATGGTTTCTCCAAGCAGATAAGTTTATTCTGGCCAGATGAGCTAGCTTTTGAAACCAACAACAATAAAACTATCTGAAATTTCATAAGAGATGTAGAGCATGAACTGTCCAAGAAATGAGATACCAATGCCTATTCTCACAGAACCCCTGTTTGAATAAAGACAACTTTAGCCCAACCAGCCTTAGTCACACCAATCTGTTTATACATGCTTACATTTGTTATCTTAGACCACAAAAAAGAACATCCTAAATCTTGGTAAGATATCAAAGAAAGGAAGACTTGTTTTGGAGGACTATGCTGCCAAGAACACAATAATATCACCATCAGCCCCCCGCATCTGTTACTGCATTTAGCCCAAGTGCTGGATGAACATCTGCAGTGCAAAAATTAAGCCCATTAGCTCCTTCAGCTTGTTAGCATATTTAATACTGTGATCACAGCTTTCTATTTCTATCAAGGTGCTACTAGGTGCCAGACTTAGTATTCACATAGTGCACCATTATCTCTACACCCCCCAAGGTCTTTAATCTGTCTTACTTTTATGAAATTATTACAGAGCAACACTGAAACAGAAGGGAAGAAGAAAGGGAAATCTGAGAAGGAAAGAGGAAACTACCAGCGTAGCAATACCGCTGGAAAGATAAGTAGAGCTGCAATCTTATCATGTATGGTTGGACTAACACTGTGTTACATGCATCTCTAGCCTCTTAGACTGTGTAGTTAAGTTAGAGAAAAATAATCTATCATGTACAAAATGCAATTAATTTTACAACTCACACTCCTGATTGGTTTTAATTTAGCTCCTAACAGTGGCTTAGTATAAACAGTTGCTCAACTATCTTATTTATGTTCTAAACTGAATGTGAAAAGTATGTTAGCTTTGATTTTAACCCTAAGCCTTTAATTGAAAGAGTGAATATTTTTAAACATCCAAGCCAAATTTAAGCCTACTTTTATTACAAGATGAACTTCTTCATTATTTAGTACAAACCCACCACATAGTCCACAAATCCTGACCAAAAATCCCCATCACCACACAAAAAACGGTAAGCTTAGAGAAATTAAAAATATCTGTTCCTCACAAAATAAGTGAAAAGACCCAGGCAAGTAAGTCTTTCGGGTTGATATGAATTCAGCACTTCCAAGCCTGTGTCCTACAAAGTGCCTCAGCATGAAAAGTATGAGCTGAATATTAAAGAAATCAATGTGCTCACACATTTACTGTTAGTGAAGGGCTGATGGATCTTCTCTTATTCTTACACTTCTGAAATGAGGCATTTTCTCTTTACTTCAGTTACCACCCTTTCTAAATGCCAAATTCTCTCAGGAGAACAGAAATCCTGTGCTCCTCACGCACAGCAGCGCAGTGTTCCTCCAAGGAACCAGGTTTACTGGGAAAAGCACACCTATTTATCTAATTTGCTTATACTCTTCCACTTAGCATCTGCAACTGGGCAGTGCCAGATTCAATATTGGGTTAGCTGGGCCTTTGATCTGACCCAGGACAGCTGTTTTCCTATGAACTCATTTAACTAGCTAACATTATTCTAATAAAGCACCATGTCTCAAGCCAAACTGGACTTTGTTATTGAAAGTGTTTGTTACATTACATTCTACTAGCATGGGTTTGTTCCAAATGAACCCAAGCCCATGAACAGTCACAAGAGACCCCTTCTGATGCTTCATTCTTCTGTTTTATTTCTCTGCAACAAAAAGTGAGAAATGATGGGATTTTCAGAATGTGGGAGAAAGAAAGCAACAATTAACTTTTCATTCCCGAACTCTCCTGTAGTCAGGGAAAGGTTTTTAAGCATACGCTTTAGTGAGTCAAAAACTAAGGCGTTTAATAACACTATTGTTTCATGGAAACCTCAAACCAGTCAAAGATAAATCACCACTGAAAGCAGCTGCCCTCTGCATTGCACTGGCACAAGAGTTCGTGCAGTTTAGCTGAGAACAGAATCAAAGACATGATACTGGCCAAAACAAGGTGGTAGTTTCTCAGAGTTCATCAGAAGCAGACCAGGTCTCCAAACATTTTCCTGTGTGATGGCACATTTCCACAGGGACAAGTAAGGGAGAGACCACAAGGGGCAACACGGGCTTACACCGGATTCAAGCACTTGCAAAACTGTGGAGAAAATAGTTTCTCAGACTTCCCAGTTTGATAAAAGTATCTGCACACTAATGGCCAAAGCAACATACTTTGGTTACCAGTACATGATACAGGAAAGCATCATTTCACACACAGTACAGATCACAGAGATTACTGAAAAGCATGGATTTCTTTCAGCAGGGACATGATGCTGTATGTTATGCTACATAGAAACTTCAAACAGAAAATTTTCAGTGCGCACTTATATATACCAGAACATACAATCAAACTCCCAATTCACCTTCACCTCAGCTGTTACTTTAAAACAGAAGAAGATGAGCTTACGCTATGAAAAATTCTGGTGGCTCATTTCATCAGGGAGATGAAGAGTTTGTGGAGATAAAGGGTTAGATACGCATCTGCAGAATGAAAAGTGATCAACCATCACAGTCTGCATCATTTCCAGAGAAGGAAGGTCAACTAGTTTGACTCTGTGTCCCTTTTTTGTGACTTTTAAAAATGATTTTTTTATTCTCTTTAAAAGCTGCCTCAAAGTAACTTCTGTGAAACACTTTAAACCATATGAAGATATAAGTAATCTTTGTACTACCTAAGCACTGAACAGCTTCCAATGCTGTACAGAAGAAATAGTTTGTGACTGCTTGTATTAGCCAAGTACAAACACAGCACAAATGCAATGCTCTTAATAAGCATTTACCAGCAATAACCAATGTGAACTGAATGAATGACAGGGGGACCAATGGCTTTAAAAATTACGCAGGAGGATTTCAAAACTGTATCTAAAATTCACAGAAATTTAGCCAGGCAGCAACTAGTGCAATGCACAGGGTGACCCCTGCAAAGGAAAATGTAGAGAAAGGACATCAATGAGCAACACTTAGTAATGTGGACTGAAAATAAAATCAACAAAAGTGGCTCAGTTCCACTCAATATGATTTTTGATGTTGTTTTTGAGCACCTACTAGTTGTACATGAAATACTGCTTCGACATAGTTGTCTCATGGTTTATTCTCCTCCTCTCTCCAGGGGGAGATTGTGCTTGTGGCACAACACCGTGCTGTGGGGTTTTGTATTTTAGTTTTAAGCCTGGATTTATGAAATATGTTTGCTACCATGCACTTCTGGCGGAGAAAAAAGTTTGAAGAAGGGTGCTCTCAGAGCCTGTGGGAGGCCACTTCCTTGACTCATAGCCGTCCAACAGGAGCTCCTGTCTCTTGCAGAGCCCAGCATACCCGTAAGATAGAAAGTCAAACCATGCTTTGACATTTCCAGCCTGAGGTTTAGGCATTCTGTCAGATACATAAAAATCAGTCTTTGAAGGAAGATTTTAATACACTGTACACTTTGAACACTCAAAATTCTCTTTTGCATCTGTAAGAAATCAGCAGCAGAAAAAAGAAAAGCATTACCAGGCATAATCATACTAAACTGTAAGTTTAGCACTAGATGAAGTTTCCTAAAAGCTAACAGGAATTGAATGAGAGGGTGAATGAAATGTGTATGAAGAACAAACACAAGCAGTTCTAACAAATTTTGTTTCCAGATCTTGATTAAGGGTGATACAACTGACTTACATATTTTGCAAATGAATAATATAGTATTTGAGAGCTATTGAAATTCCCACATTTTCATCTGTTGGGCACTGTGAGCTTTTATTTATTTTCTCATTAACTGTAAAAATATGATTAATGTTCAGCTGGAAAACTGTGAAATCTAAATTCCTTACCAGGAGCAGAATTCAGCCCTGTTTGTAAGCAGATGCAAATACCTGATGCTGTACCAGCATATTTCACGGTTATTACTGGCAATGTATGCGTATGTCTGTCTTGTTCAAATTGCTAATACTGTAAGGCTCTGGATGAAGAACAGGTAAACTCTAGCATTACTGAATTCCACTGCAGTTTTATTAACAGAATTCATGGGACCAGCACTGCACTCCATTTATTAAACACCAGAAAAAACAGTATTTTTAAAAATACATACAGAAGAGTAAAGAGAAACACAAAATTCACCTTAATGTTTTTCTTTGCTTTTTTCTTCTTTTTCCAAATATTCAAGCTCATATTAATTGCTAACATTCCACAATGTGCTTCAAAAACATGCAGAGATGAAACAATTTCAAAACAAAGCACAGGACCTGCTTATACCTCTTTAAGAAACAAGACCACACTACCAGCTGAAAACCAACTGTACTTTTTAAACAAAAATATCTCTCCGGTATTTAGTTACATACACACAGAACACAAATCCACAATGCTGTCATGCTATGGTTTAGTCTCTAATACAAAACTCAGAGAACCTATTGCTTTTTAAATAAGTTAGCATGTGCATTGAATTATGCTTGTGTAACAACTCCACCAGTCCAAAAATGTTCATCGCTTCACCTACATTAGAAATTTTTATTTTCTTATCATTAAATGTGCATAGTGATAGAGAAAGGACAAGTAACAGCAGGAGAGATCGCTAAATAGCGCGAGATCTGCCCTAGGCTACAAGTCTCACCTGGTTAACACAGCTTCTCCTTTCCAAATTGGAGGCAGCCTCATGTAACCTCATCTTAATAGCTGGGGATGTACGGAGCCCCAGGTAGGGAGAAGAGATGAATCCTTCTGAACATGTGGGCCAAACCAAGAAAAAGTAAGCAAGTAGAGAAGCATTTTCAAGCATATACTGTGACTAAATCAATCAATAAATACAGGTGACCATGTCGTTTTGTGTGTGCGCTTTATGGCCAGGTGATGGCTCTCCCAATCCACCCCCTGCCCAGATCTATACTCCCGGCTAAATCACCCTGCAGTCCCTGGGCAGATGGAGCTGAAATCAATAGCGTCATAACACCATCCCTCTCCTTCCCCCCGCCAAAGCCCTGTAATAGCCAAGTTTCAGCTGAGATCAGTATTGACCGACTCCCACCACCAGCAGGGCCTCTCCTCCAGCCAGCAGGGCAGGATCAGGCCGGATCGCTATCTGATGAGAGGGGAGCACGTCCTGACTTTCCCCAGTCACTTAAGCCGGCGTCTCACTGCTTGTCCTTAGAGACCACAGCTCCACTCAGGCAGAGAGCGTCTAGACAGTATTCATGATCCATCTGTCTGGCACAGCCAGGCTGATGACAAACTCTATTAGACCCGAAACAATTTTTCCTTTTTTTTTCCTCTCTTCCCTCCTCCCATCTCCCTTTTCCTCTGAGAAGCAGTAATCTGACACTGAAAATTACTATCATTGTTGCAGTGCTCAAAATAGCAGTGCCAGACTTTCATTAACATCAACGCTAGACTGCTAAATATTTAAAGAAATGGATAAATTTCACCTGAAGTGGGACAGCCCAGCACACATGAAAGCAGCAGCACAATCAAAATGTAAATCTAAGCTGTTGTTTTTATCTGCACAAATTCAGTGTCACAGTCAGAGGGGGATGCCAAAGGTCTCTTTAAACAAAATATTTTCCTTTGATTGAGCTTTTTGTTTTTAAAACAGAATCATTCTCCAGCCCCCTGCAGATCCCTACAAGGCTCAGAGCTGACAGAAGTAGGTGGGGGTGGTGAAAGAAAGAGCTATATATTTGATTTGTTTGGTGTTTTTTTACCTTGCACAGGAAAATGAACTCCTACAGCAAACTCTTCAATGCCAAAACAGCCATGACACATCACCTCCATCAATGCTGACAATTTGAATTTGATGTAGACATAATTTTCACATGACAAGAACGATTTGTTCTTTCTTATTTTATTCTTCTTCAGATTCTCATGTATGTCAATATTTGTATTTCATATGCCCAGGAACACACACAGATCACAGCAGAGATAACTACCTGTACTGTTTTGCACTAACCAACTAAAGAACTAAAATCTCCACCACTGTAACCCTTCTCAATTAGACATGACTTGGATACTGCAAGCTGCAGACAAGAAGACTACACTTCCCATTTCAAAATTTAATTTCCTTTTAGCAGGACAAGGGAGGCTGATTATTAGTTGTGAAACAAAGAGAAACGCTCAAACAAATTAACTGTGTCCTGCTGGAAGCAGGCACATTGTTTCAGTTCCTCAGAGTTCCAGTTTTGCAGGTCATGTGAAGCAGCAAGCTGCCGCCAAGGTTTAAAAGTCCACCAGGTGTAAAATCCTGCTCCTTGTCACATTTTTGCTATCACAGCTTTGTGCCTCAACCTCCAAGTAGTGTTAAAAGAACACTCATCTCCATTATCTCAATCAATAAGTCTTTAATGCTGATGAAAATTACAGTAAGTAGACCTATGAGAAGTTGACACAGGCTACTCTGCACAGGGCTACCTGTGGGGAAACCTGCAGTAAGGTGCCAGTGTCCTCACCAAGGAGGGGGAGGTATGCTTCAACACGCAACATCAAACCTGTGTCAAAAAATCCCAATGTAAACCAAGCTGTTACCTTAACATGCTCGAACTTAAATACCTTAGTGTGTATTTTGACCAACTTGCTGGATTGCAGCTACTGTTGTCTAAAATCAGACTCTAACACACCTGCAGATTTTTTCCAGCTGGCCTCCAATTTCTCTGTGCTAAATTGCCCATGCAGCAGCATAAGGAAACCTTCAAGTCAGCAGAGGAAAATTAATAGAAAAACCAAAGGGCTGCAGAAATACACATTTTGTTTAACTTTGCACATGTGTAACATCTGATGGAGTTCAGTAGCAACATTTAAAAGACCGAATTAATAGCCTTCGCACTGGAGCCAGATAAAAACAGCAAAGGGAGAGGAACACCAAATCTGGGAGATGTAAACTCCTCTAACATAATCAGGTAGCATCTGCTACAATAATGAGACCCAGGGAGCAGGTCACCCACAAAAAATATCTTTCTGTACCACTGCTCATGCAACTTAACTAACTAAACAATAAATTCCAATGAGACATTTCTGGATTTGGCTGCTGGCAAGGACACAAATGAGAAATCCTTCAGTAGCCTGGAAATATGGGCTACTGCTAACATGGCACATATTGCTTAAAAGAACTACAGCAGAACTTCCATATGAAAATTTATTTATCTTTTAGGGGTAGTCTATGCATTACTGTGAAATTAGATGAATATTGATTCCACCACAGGAGGACAGAAGATTTGGATACAATAAGAGAAAGGGATTCTTTGAAGAAACAGAAGAGGCAAAGGCATACCATAGTAGCACCAATGCAATCTAAGCAAAGACAAGGGCAGTCCCAGGGAGGAAAAGACAACCCTGCTTGGATGTAGACCAGCACACAGACATAGGTCCTTTCAACAGCTTCTTCCCCATTCAAAAACCGTGCACAAGCAAGAAGATGCAAGAATAGAGCTGATACGTGACACTGACCCGAAAGAAGTTTCTGTTCTAAAATTCCTCAAGTGATTATTTTTAACACTCATTTTCTTCTTACTGAGCTGTATGACTGTCTTGGCACTAATTGGAAGCCAATGAATGTATGTGCTTCAGTACTGGAAGGTAGCCTTGTCAGCTGGGACATTTCAAGTGCATACACTGTAGTGTACTCTGGTAGGTATCCCCATTAAAATCATTGAGCAAAAGCATGCACAAGTTTCTTAATTCAACATGTCATCCCTCTAAGGCCTGGGGACTTCACTTCAGCAAGTATTCTAGAAACAGTTTTTCAAGGCTGGAATAAGCGAACACAACCAACTGCCACATCCATAATAATGCTCTTTCCTACTACCAACTGGCACTGATTTCCACCATGTAGCAGCCTGTTTAATAACCAGGAAATGATAAATATCACTAATCCTCTGCTGTTTTAAATACTGTACTTATGGCTGCATTATTTTTTTATCTGGCTTTGATCTTTTCTCTCTTTGTTTCACCAAGTTCGGGGTTGTTGGTTTTTTTTTTTATTTCAAACAGGATTCCCTTCATTTACCAGTACTTGCCACAGTCCCTCATACTGAGCAAGTACAGTCACTATCTGTATCCCCAAACACAACAAATAATGAACCACTCCCCAGCCACAAAGTGAGCAAGAAGTTAAACACTTCTAAGTGCTCCTAGCAATAAATTAAGTATTCCCTCTACAAACTTGTTGTTTGCACTATTGTTGCAAACCCAGCAAATATAGCTATTGAAGGACTTAATAAGACTGTTTACCTAATTATTCCTCTTCACTCAGCACTGGAGAGGTCTGGAGGAGCAGGACTAATGGACACTGCATTTTAGAAGTCAGAGAAAATGAGGAAATATAAGAGATTTAAGGAAACATAAATCATGGAAAGATGCTGGGTTTGTTTTTTAGTTTTCAAACCTTCCCAGAGGGTAACTGACACATGGGTGCTAACAGTCTTCACATCTGTAAAGATGGGTAAGATCAACTTAGGGGAAGACCAGTAGTTTGTAGATCTTGGATCAAGCAAGTAACAATTTCTGCAGTCCAAACGCCTTTTGAAGGCTGTCGTGGCTTAAGCCCAGTGGGCAGCCAAGAACCATGCAGCCGTTTGCTTACTTTG
>JAOEHX010026015.1:0-12829 GCA_025448015.1 Bolborhynchus lineola | reverse complement strand
TTTGGGTGGGTTGTTTGTTTTGGGGGGGGTTTTTTGCTAGGGTTGTTTTTTTTTTTTTTTTTTTTTTTTTTTAATTCTGTTAAATCTAATTCATGTTAAAGCAATAGAAAGCAGAAGGGTGAAACACCAGGCCGTAGGCACACTTCTTTAAACACAGCTCTCTTCGAAGAAGCAGCTTGAAGCCACTTCTGTAACTCAGGGTCTGAAAGTCAAAGAGAATCTGTCATGGGTCAAAGACTGTTTGCAGCTTCTGCTCTGCTGTCATCAGCCTCTGCTAACCAGTCATATAATTCACAATAGTTTGATTATCTATTTTTATCTTTTATACTGAATGGGAATGTTGTCTAGATGGGTCAATCCTTCCAGACACCATATTGTACTCTTCTAATTCACACCCCATTTATAGCATTAGGACAGAAGATAGCGTAACATGGAAAGCTTAAAAAAAAAAAAAAAAAAAGGAAAGGAGAGAGACAGAAGTAATGTGTACAATATAACTAATGATGTCTGGTTTCCCTCCTGTCTCTGATGTCTAAGAAAGGGTGATCTCATTAGCCTCTTTCAAGATGAATGATAATAGGGTGTCTTTTCTCCATCCACTTGCCAGTTGTCATAAAATTATAAAAACTGCTTATCTTTAGGCTCTTTACCCCTCTAAAATGATGTTCAAAAATGACTGTGATTTTGACAGGCAGACTGACATGGGAAATGATTGCATTCACTCATTTTTGGAGGGCTACTCCACTGTCTGGAAAACCGGGCCACAAATTGCCAACTCTCCTTATTCTGGTATGTTAATTCTAAGAATTTTTAGCCATCTTACTCTATAAAGAACTAATCTGGACATCCTCTTCCAGTCTCTTCACTGTAGACTTCCATATTTCTCTCTCCCTAAGTGAAATTCAGTTACATCAGGCAGTATAAAGATTGTTCTTGCCTGGTTGCCATGCCCCTGAACCGCAACAAAGAATTACAATGGAAAAGTGGGAATACTTCTGCACCTTTTCCACAGCTGCTAACATAAAGAATTGCAGTTACTAGCCAGAGGTATATATAGATCAGCTGCTGTTCGCTTTAGTGACTCTGTGTCAGCTCAAACACTTTGTAGCTTGTGGGGATCTCAAGAAAAAAAGATCTGTAATAGACTTCTGTGTGTATGTGCAGGTCTAATGCAGTAGAAATTTAAGATAATCATAAAAATGAAGCATAATGTAGGTTATTCATGATCACAACCATACTAACAAGATAAGTGTAGTTACTGGGAGGAAACAAAGGTCTTGTAAAAGTTCTGGTAGTTTTTGTGTCATTGCCACGCTCTGTGTCTTTGAGGTTGGGAATAGCCTGCAAAACACCCACTAAGAACTGGTGTGGAAGTAAACCGTTGAATGATAGCTCCATAACATGCTAAAACATCAGTGAAAAACATATCTATGGGAACCTGTTGTTTAATGAAGCTTACATATTGGAAATTTTTCTGTCTATCCTCCACTGGCAGACAGGCATATAGCAGCTACCAGGAGAGTGTGAAAAGGGTCATAGAAGACAAAGTTGCAAACAAGGTAATAATCTTTTTCTCCCCCCGCTATTTTCCACTGTATAACAACTAAATACTTTGTTAGCATTGCCTTGGTAACAGATAACCTACGCAGGTATTGTTTTATACAATTTTGTTGCATTCTGTAATCCCTGTGTGTCACTTAAGACATAATAACGAAGATTTTGGAGAGCTTCTCAATGGTTGGATAGAGATAGATCTCAGTATCTCCAAGATAAAAGCTACCCCTGATCCCAGGAACTCAGAGAATTAAGAGAACAGCAGTTTCAAAAAAAACAACACATTTTCTTAAGCCATTTCTGCTCAAGTGTGACAAGCAGGTTGATGGAAGTGTTTCTCCCTCTCTACTCTGCTCTCATGAGACCCCACTTGGAGTACTGTGTCCAATGCTGGAGTCCCCATAACAAGAAGGACATGGACTTGTTGGAGCAAGTCCAGGGAAGGAGCAGAAGGATTCTCAGAGGGCTGGAGCACCTCGCCTGTGATGACAGACTGAGAGAGTGGGGCTTGTTCAGCCTAGAGAAGGCTCCAAGGAAACCTTAGTCCCTAAAGAGGTCCTGCAAGAAATCTGGTGGAGGATTTTTTACAAGGGCATGTAGTGAGAGGACAAGGGGGAATGACTTTAAACAGCAAGAGGGTAGATTCCGATTAGATATTAGGAGTAAGTTCTTTATTGTGAGGTTGGTTCTTTACTGGAACAGGTTGCCCAGAGAATCTGTGGCTGCCCCATCCCTGGAACTGTTCAAGGCCAGGTTAGGTGGGGCTTTGAGCAACCTGGTCTAGAGGGAGGCGTCCCTGCCTGTGGTTGGAACTAGATAACATTCAAGCTCTCTTCTAACGAAATCTGTTATATGATTCTGATTCTATTCTCTGAAAATATTAAAGGGAAACACTTCAGTTATTTTCTTCCTGCCATATAATTTGGTGATTGGGGCCATTGAGCAACTTTTCATACTTTTTAAAGTGTCATATTTTCAGTGACATTTCATAAATGTTTAAGTGCATTCAGATCTTGAAGACTAGAGAGTAAATGAGCCATCTTTAAGAAACAGTGACAATTTGAACTCTCATTGCTGGGTACTACAAAGCTAATTTTGAGCTAATGGTGAGCACCTCCTGCAAAGTGCTGCACACCTGCTGCTCTTAATGAAATTAAAGACATCTAAGAATGTTTAGCAGCTCACAAGAATAAGTTCTTATTTACCATAGAAGTTACCAGAATAAGTGATAATTATTTAATTTAATCCTTGTTTGTCATTCCCATTGACTTTAGCACCATCAGGAATAGGTTCTGTATGAATTACATATTGCTTTCCTTATGCTGACACGAGTAGAACTACAGCTTAGAATGCAACTGCCTAAGTGTAAATAGTTTTTCTTAGTCAACATTAAGTTGTCTTAATCTGTGATGTGCTGTATAAATTACATATGTTAACGTTTTGATCATTAAATTGATATACCTGACAAAATAATTCTCTTTTTAATTACTATATAATTATAGTATTAAAGCAATCTAAACAAGGGGTAAAAAGTCTGGCATTCTGACATTTAAAATTAAGTAAAACCAATCCAAAATTATACTTGCAGAAAAAGATCACAATAAAAATAATTGTTGAATAACTTAATAATAGCAAATTTCCCCAAATTAATTTGCCATATATGAAATACTTTACAATGATCAGACTTCATATTCTACATGCAATATTAAGCAGGAAAATTCACCAAAGCAGTAATTTTACTCTTGCAAGCCACGTTCACTCCAGTTTACACTGGTGCACTTCTGATTAAAGCTGCAGAAACAAACAGATTTAGCAGAATTTAAGTCTGTGTAAGTGGGAGAAGCATTTTAATACCTTCACTTTTGTTGATGTATCATGAAAAAGGGTTATTTAAAAGGAAGAACTGATAACTAATATAATTCATATCACAGTAGAAATCTTTCTACTATGAAAGTACTTTTCTACCGTAAATATTTTTCTGTTGTTTCTTTGACTTAGACACAAAAGGCAATAAGGGTTTCATGTGTTTTGTTTTAGTTTTTTAAGTTACAGTGTCAGATCATAAGAGTCCCTGCCTTTTTTCTGAATTCATAATATCCTACTGTGTTTCATTACATATGGAAAACTCAAATACAGGAGCTGGTTAAATGCATTCAGCCTTCCAAGAAATTGCAAAAATCAAATGTTATTCTTGAATAATAGGTATTTTGCCATTTTGCTTTTGGAAATGCAGATATCATGACTCTTAAGTAAAATAGAAATGACATAAAGAAAAAGTTGTACATGCACACACTTTTGTATAAAACAAGAAGTGTACATGATCATGTGATTTTAAGCTTGACCTAAAAATGTTTTCTGTAGACAAGTACATTTTTCATGGTAACACCATAAAGATAGATAAATTACTTCTATTGCTTTCTGGTTTGTTTTGTTTTGTCCTGGATATGTAGTTGACAGCTGGTAGCTTTTCAAATAAAAGAATTTATGGTTGGTAGTACAACTGCAAACAAGTGGGTTTATTTTCTTTTCCAGTTCACTGCCTGAAAAGAAAAATTAAAAAAAACCAGAACACTGTTGAATGCTGACTCTGAGCTGAAATTCACTGATTATGCAACTGAAAGAAAAAAATGAGGACTAAGTAACTTATTAGTAAACTTTTGCTAGAAACACTTAATTTTGGGGGGTTACATGATTTTTTAAATATTTGGTAATTTTGAGGACTTAACAAAGGAAAAGCTAATTTCAAAACAGTAAAGAAAAAATGTCTTACCTAGAAAATATAAAAAAATAGACTTTTGGATTTCAGCTTTCAATGAAATCTATTTCAAGTTATTTCAACTCAAAGCCTGCTTTATCAGGAAGTACACCGTTTGTGAAAAAAAGGGTCATAAACCACAGATTTATTATTTTCTGTAGATTTTTCAAAACCCATCAGTTAATTTCGGCTGTGACACAGGTTTCTCTTGTAAAGTGAAATTTAAATTTGTATCCTTTATTTGAGTTCAAGTCTGTAGTGGCAGCTAATACAAAATTTGCTGTCCCTGTAAGTACCACCACCTTGAGCAGGCCTTTGTGCGGGTTCACCTGTGTTCAGTACAGAATTTGTACTGAAGGACCAAGTCCCGATTTTAGAATTCCTGATTCCTCATGTAAGGACCCATCTGTAAGGATAAGTATAACCACAGTGAGCTTTGCCTTGGGAAAGGAACATGCAGAGTCTGGTAGCCAATTGGAAGATCCGTAGTTATTTGAAGCGAAATGTGCACGCTTACCTTGCAACTTTATGCTATGCTGATCAGTTAAACCTGTGACTGGGAAAGCTAACATTTTTTTAAGCCTTTATCCTCCCAGTAATTGCATACATGATTAATGTTACACTCTTAAACAAGCATTCTGACCCTGAAGAGCCATCCAGAACATCTGCATTAGTCTCAGAATGATTATGTGAAAACTTACTTCTGTCTTGGGACACTGTTTACCTCTATTTTGTTCTAGCTGAGTATTTAATGGTTTGCAGCACAACTAATATATGTAATAAGCTAATAAGGGTTCAGATTATAGTTCTGTAACTCTTGTTCTTTGACATAAAATCTTTCTCCTACTGTGTAAGTAAGATTAATTTGTAATCTTATATGCTTACTTACATCTCCCATAGTGATCAAAGTAATCCAAGTATGTGGAGTCTTGAATACAATTTAGGCCTAAATTATAAAAATTAAACACTCTTGTCCATGTGCTACTTCCATTTATAAGATGTATTTAACAGAAAAGATAGAAAGATTTCCTTATTTATTGTTGAGGAAAACACACATGACAAAAAGCCCCAAACAGGTTTACTAATATGAACTGCAAAGAGCAGCTTTTATTACTAGTGGCAATAGGAATTCTTTATAATATTTAATCCTGTTTATTGTGCATGAACTGTATTATTGGCCAATGAATCTTTAGGTATTTGTCATGTACAAATATTAACAATTCTATAAGTTAAGTAAGCAAAAGGTAATTCTTCGGATGGCATTGCAGGTTTATAATGCAGGCTCTTAGCAACATGAAGTGCTATGAATCAGAAAGAACATGAAGAAAGCTGTAGAGGCTCTCTGAAGGCACATTGCAAAGTGGGGTGCATCTCACCTACGTTTAGCCATCTTAAACAACTTAAGAATTTATTCTAAGACAATATTCTAAGATTCTTTTATTGTAGACCGAGGCAGCAAGTAATTGCATCTTGTCTTTACTTATGGTATCTCTCAGTATTATATTCTTCTTTACTCTTAATACTTGTAATAATTTTGAATAAAAAAATAATAGTAAAACAAATTCTAGATTTTGTTTGTGAAATACCTGTAAAGCTCTTTGTCATCAAAGGTCATTCTGTGAAAGCAAGAAGACCTCCTTAAATACTCCTTACTGTGAAAGACATACAAAATGTTGTGGACTGAAAAGTGAAGCGCAGCCTTACAATTGAAATAATCTACTGATGTCCTGTAAAGCTGTTTATATCGTGTCCTTAAGTGAAGATCCCTCGCATGTCATATAATCACTGTTAGTTGTATGGTATTACATGAAGCTTCCATGCATTTAACACAGTATAGAAAACTGCAATTGTCTTTGATAGGATTAAATTATGAAGCCAGTCCTTTTTTCCAGATGTCAATGCATAAAAGTCATATCAGAGGCTCAAGTTCAGAACCTCATCCATAATTTTAATGCCACATCCTGTGCTTTAGATTATGGATCTGGAAATTGCAGCATGTAAAAGCTTCTAAAAGTGGTTTCTTATCTCACTGCTTTTACATCCAGTACTGCTAATATTAAGTATTTTACTGAGTTATTTTGGAAAAGCCTGAATGAGAACTAAATGAATTGCAAATTGTTTATACAAAATGACATAGGGAGTTCAGCAGTTCATGACAGATGAAAAGCATGTTGCACGTACTGACTTTCCATCTGTGACTGCATACCTAGACACTACCAAACCCAAAACTAGGTAGCATACAGCAGCTGAGAAGACAAAGTGTGATGTGCATTTAATTTCACCAAGAGAACTGTCACATTCTGCAAAGCACTTCAACTGCAGAATAGCTACTTTATATGAGTTTATATATATTTCTCCACACATGAAATACACACACATATATATTGCTGATTTGGATATATTGTATTTCTTAATTATAGAGACAATCTCGTGTGAATGTTAACAGCTGTAACAGCTTTACAATTTAGGTATATGGTACTTTGCATGTTTTGCAGATGCCAAATATCAAAAATCTGTATAAAGTCTGTTCTTTTTCTACTGCACACGAATTCTTCATTGCAAAAAAAAAGCAGCGTTTTGGTATCTATGTATCTGTCTAATCACATTTTAAACCACCGGTCTCTCGACGAGAAATAGTGAAAAAGACTCTGCTTTTGAAAAGCCAGAAATGCTTTATGCTTTGCTGCTGCAAATATAGTCAGCAAAAGCAGCTCAACTCATCTAAAACTCCGTTGCTGAAATTAATGAAATCAACCATGATACTGGTTAAAAAACAGTTTCAGGAAGACAAAAGTTTTTTATTTCAAGTTTTATTGCAAATAAAAGAACATTATTTGTTGAATAGGAACAATGTGTGATCAGTAGAATTTAAAATTTTACTAAATAATGCCATCAAATTTTAAAATAATGTCATCAAAATTGAAAATTTTGAAATAAAAAAAGGACATCAAAATTGAAAATAATCATACTTTAAGAGTGCAAAATCTATTGCAATAAGACATAAAAAAGACCCCTACTTTATTGCAGCAAGAGAGAAACAATATTCTAAAGGTGACATAGTGCATGTCTCCCCAGACGTTGGGGCAAAATTTGTGCAATGTGGCTATGATTTATTTTATGCTCATATTTAAGATCCTATAGCTGTCCAGCAATTTGCCACATTCATGGTCAAGTAACAACTGCAGAGCAACTAAGGAGCTTTCTGGAGGTCCCTGGTGCAGACACCTGGCAGATGATTGCAGTAGATCATGATAGAATAGTCTTTTGCCCTGTTAAGATCAGTTTTCCTTGCTTTCAGGTGGGCAGTCCGCACAGATTAGTAGTTCATTTCTGTGGTGAAGGCTGCCACTGGTGATGTGAAGAGTCCTTCACCAGCTGAAGGACCTGAAAAGGAAAACAAGACAGAAGACACTCGCGATTTTCAAGAGTGAGGCTTGTCTCTTTACTTTGTACCCAACACTTGCAGAAAAGATGCTGGAAATCTTGTTGGTAAAGTTCCTGCCCAGATCACTTTTTCATGGATTATTGGGAGTGAGTAGAGAGAGAGAGAGTCCTGAGGAGGAAAAGGACAGCAAAATGGACTTTGAAGCAAAGAAGCCCACGGACGAGAATAGGGAGTGAGAGAGATGGGAAAGTTTCCCTGGCGGGGTAGGTAAGTGTCCTAGATATGAGTATAAAGAAAGATAGCCCACTCAGAAGTCTGGGTTAATGAGGTAACCTAGTTATTCTAAAGTATATCTGCCAGCTTTCAAAAGAAAAAATGGAAGGAATTGCTTGCAAATGTTTCGCTGTTATCACAGAACTTACAAAGCCTGCTCCTGTGCTTGCTTTGATGGTGCAAAATGTATTTCATAGCTTCTTCTAAACCTAACCTGCCTTGGATTAGAAACATGCCCCTCTGATTTTGCATTCATGGCAATGTAATTAGTGGGGGAATATATCTCTCCTTCTCTAAGTTTCTGCAGGCCTTGAGTAAATATAGCTGTGTTCTCCTTTTCCTTTTTATATATATATTAGGAGGAAGCAATACCATGCATCCACATTATGAAAAACTAATAATGTTATGTTAAAGATGCTTGCTTATCTTCTGACAGTCTGAAGTAATTGAAAAAGGACTACCTTCATGAAATAAAAATTCTTACGTAGTTTGTTTAATTGCATATGCAAACTCCATTTTATGAGTAACAAGAATTGTTATCTAATGGTGTTCACACTAGTTGCCCTAAGGATTAAATGGCAATCAGAGACGTGGTTCGTTCTATTTGGGATTCTGAGTTGTCAGGCAAATCAGTATGCAGATATAGTCTGAGGATGAAACAAATAACCTCAATGATGAAATGAAACATGAAACTCTTATTTGAACCTCTTGCTGTTGCTTTACTGAGCTTCATTGCCTACACAACAGTATGAATAATATTACTATAAACACTTGACATTGTCTTAGTTTTGCAATGCTCTGGGAGGGAGTTTGCTGTGACCTTATTGTGCCTTTATATTTAAAGCATTGAACAATAGTTTTGTCTTCACTGCAGGCATTCTATAACTATGCCCCTCAGAAAAAAAAAATTGTTAAAAAGGGGGTACTTAGTACAGGTCTTTAAAGGAAAATTCTATTATTGCTTCACTTGATGCACATTTTCATACACAGTATACCTATACATGTGCATATATACATAATTTGTATGTGTATATCTCTGGGTTAAATACTCATTTACACAACTTCAAAGAGGTCAGGTTTTATGTTTCTCTTCCCATTCCTTTTCCAGGAAGACTTTCAGCCCTTAAGAAAATCTAAACTAAATTTTCAGGTTTTGTTGCGCACAAAAATGAATACTTACAAGCTCTGTTTTTGTAGATGAGTGTAGCTAAGCAGACAATGAGGGGTGAAATCTACAAATATTTATTTAAATGAAACTTTGAATTTTCCATGGCATTATTCTAACACATTTTGTGCTCACTTAGCAAGAATATTCTAGGAAATTAATTTACTGAGAGTCTGCTTAAAATAAGCAGTGTTACTGAAAAGCAGGTGATACCAGTGGAAGTCATACTTGGAGTTCTAATACGCAATTATTGAAAATGAGCAATAAACCACTAGTTTTGCTCTACCTGCAGAGAACAAAAAAGTAAATGTAACTGCTTCTTATATGCTAGCTGCAATACTTTACCTGTAATCTACTGCTCTTCTTTTCCATATAGTCAAACATCTTCATCATCAAATATGTAATCTGTTATCACAGACATTTTGTGTTATTTGGAACTGTCCTGGGTTCAGCAGTAGCAGTCACTTTTCTTCTTCTTAGTAGCTGGTGCAGTGCTGGTTTTTTTTACTTACAGCCTGGGAACAGCACTGATAACACCAATGTTTTCAGTTGCTGCTCAGTAATGTTTAGTCTGATCAAGGACTTCCTGAGTCTTATGCTCTGCCAGGGAGGAGGGGAAGCTGGGAGGAAGCAGAGACAGGACATCTGACCCAGACTAGCAAAAGGGGTATTCCACACCACAGCATGTCATGCCCACTATATAAACTGAGAGCAGTTACCCAGAAGTGGAGATGACTGCTTGGGTCAGGCTGGGTATTGTTCAACCGTGGTGAGTGGTTGTATTCTCTTCCCTTGTTCTTTCCCTTATCATTATTATTATTGGTGGTAGCAGTAGTGGTTTTGTGTTATACCTTAGTTACTAGACTATTCTTACCTCAGCCCATGGGAGTTACATTCAGTTCTTCCCCCCATCCCTCTGGGAGCCAGGACAGGGAAGAAGGGGAAGAGTGAGTGAGCTACTGCATGGTTCTGAGTTACGGGCTGGCCTTAAACCATGACAGTAACTTAGTGCATAGTCAGAATGGTCTTACAATATGACCAAGTGTGGGCAGAAATATTTGTAGAATGGGAAAATAATGAAGCCAGACTTTTGAGGCAAGACTTGTGTCGTGGTTTAAGCCCAGCCGTAAATCAGCCACACAGTTCCTTAGCTCCCCTTCCCTTCCTCCCTCTGGGAGCGGAGGGATGGGGGGAGAACTGAAAGAATGTAATTCCCATGGATTGAGATAAGAACAGTCCAGTAACTAAGGTATAACACAAACCACTGCTGCTACGACCAAGAATAATAATGCCATGGGAATCAACAAGGGAAGAGAATACACCCGCTGATCGGTACCCAGCCCAACCGAGCAATGAACTAACTCTTCCGGGTCCCTGCCCTCAGTTTTTACACTGTGGATGATGTGCTGTGGCATGGAATACCTCTTTGGCTAGTCTGGGTCAGGTGTCCTGCCTCTGCTCCCTCCCGGCTTCCCCTCCTCCCTGGCAGAGCATGAAACTCAGAAAGTCCCGGGTCAAAGTAAACATTACTAAGCAGCAACTAAGAACATCGGTGTTATCAGTGCTGTTCCCAGGCTGAAAGTCCAAAACACAGTGCTACACCAGGTACTAAGAAGGAGACAAAAAAGACTGCTACTGCTGAACCCAGGACAACTTGTATTCACATAGATGATAAAGTGCATCAGACAAAATACCTATTTCTGTTACTATAGATAAATAATAAAAAATAAAAATCAAATTTATCTTCACTCTCTCCTATTATTAGGTATGTGTAGTAAAATGCTTTCTACACTATTACCAAGTATATTTGCAGGCAGAATTTTGCTAATGTTAATGAATAAATAAATATTATTATTATATTATAAATCTTTATACAAATTTCAGCTGCCTGTTCAGAGCTGTGCAGTATATGGCATGTATAAGACTCATGCTGTTGATTCTTGCTTTGTGATTTCCCAGACCTGGCCTGTGAGTCTGTCAGCTTGGTTGGGTCACAAATCAGCAAATACAAGTGGCTGTAGAACAAGAGGTGGGTCATCATGTAAAGATTTGTGCTCAAGGACTCCAGCAAAGAGACAGGCTACATAGGTGCAGGTATATTATGGCCTCTTGCCCACCTTGGGTGACCCAGTGTGCCATTGCATCTCACAGCTGAAAGGAAGAGTCTTTTTCACAACTGTTCAAAAAGGAAGAAAGGAAGCTATATTCAGCAAATAAATTATTAACACTGAATTATTCCCTCAGCTCTATGTCACAGTCACTGCTGCCCCAGTTTTCTCTCTTGCATATGAAGCATAAAATGTATCATTCCTGTTCTCAGAGCCTTTTCTGATAGAAATTGGTGAGATGGACGAAGTCAGAATTGGGCCTTATGAGGTAGCATCTTTTTTTAGCAAAGAATATATAATTTTGCGACTTTATTTTTTCAGCATCTTGTTCTACTAGTTTTAAATTGAAAGAGAGACTTGCCAATGACAGATCAGGGAAGAATGGACCTGCAGTTTCTCTGACATGGAAGGACCCACTTAGATGCATACACTAATAGGAAAACATTCACACTTCTACTTAGCTGGTACACTGATCTCAACATAAATTTTGCTGGGTTTAGCTGCTTACTTACAGGAGTTTGATATGACTCAGCAGAGTGCCGTTTCATGGAGGTCAAAGGTCTGAACAGAAACCTGTAAGAGACCTATGCCAAACAGTGCAGAGATTTTACTGGCTAATACACTGCAATGCTGAGCCTAACTTATGTAAGTACGTATTTTTACTGAACTAAGAGTAGTTTTACAAAGTAACCCGAATGTTTTCAGGATAAATTAATCTTCATACTGTCTTGACTCATACCACTTCTCCCAGCTTATTTATAGTGGAAATTTGTCAGGGCAAAAAGTACATTTTTATTACATACCATATTCTCAACAGTACAGCTCATTATCTCTGTCTTGCAAATACAGAGAATGAAATAAGAAACAAACATAATTTTCAGAAAATAGGACAGTAAAGCAGAATAAGATGTTATATTTGACTCAGTATCTTATAAATCCCAGGGAAACATAGTGTTGGACAGTATGTGTTTCCAGTATGCCTGCTTGTATATCTGTATGTGTAAAGACATATTCCTATATAGCTACCTCTCTGTATAACTCTTTAGAAGTAGAATCATAGAATAATTAGGGTTGGAAAAGACCTTAAGATCACCTAATTCCAATCCCCCTGCCATGGGCAGGAACGCCTCACACTAAATCATCACACCCAAGGCTCTGCCCAACCTGGCCTTGAATACTGCCCTTGAATTCACAACTTCTCTGGGCAACCCATTCCAGTGCCTCACCACCCTAACAGTAAAGAATTTCTTCCTTATATCCAATCTAAATTTCCCCTGTTTAAGTTTTAACCCATTACCCCTGTCCTACCACTACAGTCCCTAATGAACAGTCCATCCCCAGAATCCCTTCAGATACTGTGTCATGGGTTCAGCAGTAGCAGTCATTTTTTCTCCTTCTCAGTACCTGGTGCAGCACTGTGTTTTTGACTTTCGGACTGGGAACAGTGCTGATAACACCAATGTTTTTAGTTATGGCTTAGTGTTGTTTGGTCTGGCCAAGGACTTTTGGAGCCTCATGCTCTGCCAGGGAGGAGGAGAAGCCGGGAGGAAGCAGAGACAGGGCACCTGACCCAAACTGACCAAAGAGGT
>JAOEHX010026011.1:0-23761 GCA_025448015.1 Bolborhynchus lineola | reverse complement strand
CCCATGGCAGGGGGTTTGGAACTAGATGATCTTAAGGTCCTTTCCAACCCTAACTGTTCTATGATTCTATGATTCTACTGATATAACATATCATCATATGCTGGCTGGTTTGGACTTTGAACATACTGGGTAAACAGCAATGCTTCCCCATGCAGTGGAAGCTCTTGGAACATAGAACTCTATGCTTGCTTCAGAAAAAGGCTAGATTTAAAATGGTGTTGGTGTTCCATTTTTGACTCTGTCATTTAGTTAAGCACTTCAGAGGACTCATATCTGGTGATATGGAGAATTCAGTGATTTTGACTTTTTTTTGCAAGTGTTTCTGGCTGCAATGCCTCAGTCACACTTCAGCTTCCCAGAAAAATAATTTAATTCTCAAAAAGCCTGGAAAATGCTGGATAATTAAACTTGGAGAGCCTCTGGTCCCTCCATGAAACACATCGGGTTAGGAGGGGGAGTGATTGCAACTCCAGAACTGGTGTCATCCTCCAAAGTTTAACCGAAACCATGCTCAGATTTAGCAGAGGAAAACATAACACATAGCTTTGAGGCACAGTGATCTGAGCACCTGTGCCTGTCTATAGTTCCACCCCCTGGAAATGCTTTCAAACTCTGACTGATCCAGCTCCAGAGAGGCTGGAGAGGAGCTCATGCGGAGAGGAATGCACACCATCCAGGGCTGTTGCTGCCAGCAAACACCCGTGCTGTGCCTGGTGGCATGGCAAAGGCAAAAGCAAAGGCAAAGACAAAGGCAAAGGCTGCCTTGACAAAGGCATAAAACTGTCTCAGAGGCAGACACTGTGTCACAGACATTTCTGTCTCTGTGAGGTGGTGCTGACATACATGAAAAAAAGTTGTTTGCAGTGACAGCATCCTGGCTTCGTTAACCCTGCTGGTAATAGCAGATGACTATTCGCTTCTCCAAAGAGAGTCTGGAGTAGCACTGTATTTCTCTTTCCAAAAATAACTGGTATTTGCAAGGGGAGGGATTATCCAGCATCCTGGTCATACCACCGAGCCTGCAAGAGCCTGTTCACCTCATCACTCGTTCCCTATGTAGGTTCAGTGTACTTGTGCCTGCCTTTGTTTAATACATCAGCATGAGGTGCTAACCACTTCCGCAGCAAGGAGATTCTCTCCCCACCTCAGCAAATAGTTACTGCAGCTGACACACATTGCTCCAAGTGCAAACTGAAGTCCCTAACTCCCACATCCTTATTCTTAACAAATATAGCTCTGGAGAATCACTCTACATCAATCTCTTTAACAAGAAACAGATTTTCACAATTTGCTTTTCTGAATGTTGTGCAGATTTTGGGGCTGTATCCATGTAGCTGTAACTATCCCTTTTTTTCCCAAGTTGGCTTTGGTACAGATTCCCCTGCCTGTGATTTCTTTAGACCCCACACAGCTGTCCTCCACAGAAGGCAAGGGCATCTCTACAGAGCAGTTTGTCATCTCATATTGTTTGGAATAATAAATATCCATGATGGTGGGCCTCAGATACATGGATATAAACAAATGAGATATTCTTTGTTAAACTGTAAGAAACCATTAGTCCTTGCATAGTGACAGAGTGTGGTAACTCGGACAGTCAATCAAAACCTGAGAGAAATGATAAGTAAAATAAGTACTCACTGCCAAAAGAAACCTCTTCTGAGCAGACATCCAAACCTAACCTGTATGTACCACCAGGGAATACGTTGTAATTATAGGCAGACAGATTATCTATTACCAGAATTCTTTTTATCCCAAATTAGTCTGACTCCATGCAAAATCATCAAGGGGTCACTCAGCTCACCCTCCTGCTTGGACTTGACAGTCAGGAAGGTGGAATTAAATGGGAAGTCACTTTTTTTTGTGGCAGTATTTTTAAGATTAGCAGAATAAGAAGGCAGGAGTGGTGCAGGGGATCATAACTAGGGGAGGCAGGGGTTGGAGAGGAAAGCAAAGCAATTAATCTGTGTACCATGAAAAGGAATGAGTCTAATTAATTCCATACTGGTGCCACACTTGGAAGAGAACTGAGCCCTGGGTTAGGAAAGCCATAGTAAGTACAGGATCACCACCAGGTACTGAGAAAAGCAAATGGAAAACACTCTGCCTCTCAGGCGATCAAAAGCAGATCCTGCCTGAATCATTTATTCTCCTCACTGTCTGGGAAAACTTGTTTTGTTGTTTTACCTACAAGCAGGGCTAATCTCATATAGATATAGACATAGACAGTCACAGATACAAGTATATGTATAGGAGGAGGTGTAAATAGATAGGTGACAAAGATACAAATACAGACACAGCCTTGCCCTACCTCCCACCCAGCACCCTGACACACCAACAGCAACAGCAACTAGCACCCAACGAGGTATCCTCCTGGGAGTAATAAAAGGAAAAATTGGTGAACACTACTTATATTGGGTTCAGGCCTGTCTGGGGGGGCTAGATAAGCAAACAGCAGCTTAGAGAGACAGGAAAAGATTCTCAGTTCACCCCTCCCATGTTTTCTTCCAAGGTTTTCACCTTTCCTTTTCTCTTTTTGCCCTGTGATGGTGCAATTTCATATTCTGCAATGAAATGGCTGATTGCAAACCTGCCTTGGGAGAAGCAACACAGACTCCTGAAATGACAAAGGACCAATGGAGATCTGTGAAGCATTGGGAAGAAATGCTACTCCTGCTTTTTTTAGTGTGTAAGCACACATTTGACTGCAGGACTTTCTGTTACTAACCTTGTGATCTTTCTCCAATGTCTTTATCTCTCATTTTCTCTCTTATATCTTCTTTCCCTTGGAAAAGATTTATTGGCAGTTTAAATTTTTATTCTAAATATATTTGAAAACATAAATTATTGTCGATGTCAAAGGTGAGGAGTTTTTCTTTAAATATTACATGAGTTCATGTGTGGATAGAAATAGATAAAGAGATAGCAGGACTTTTTAACATTGCATACAAGTAGCACCTTAGCCTATTTTAATTGCTATCTTTATCATGCTCATTCTGACTGTTCTTCAAACACGCACACACAGAACATGGAACAGATTGCAAAGTCTGCTTTTGGGGAGAAAACTCTCTAGCTAGAGGCTCCCTGGCCTTGAGAAAGATTTAGGGACATACACTCGGGGCTATGCCTTCCCACACAAGCACCTCAACCCATTGTATTTGGTGACAGGAGCATCATGATGGCTCTCCAGAGTCCAGCATGTGGCATCTCTTCAGGCCCACTTGTTCACAGCTGTCCCCATAGTCTCACTCTTGTGCCATCTCACTGCTCAAGACAGCTTGACAGTGTCATTCTTCTGCCTCCCTCACTGCAGGTGAACTGCTCAGGGCTAATAGAACTAATTCAGAATCAGCTTTAACTGCCCTACTTCAAACAGCAGGTTTTTTCTAACATGGGAATAAATGTAAAATTTCAAGATCATCTGCTGAATGAAGTCTCTTCTCAGGGAACCTTTTCACTTACTGACTGGAAAACTTTGACTTTCACTATTTCAAGGTATTAGCTGGTGTGTAACCTTCCAGATAAGATGGAGCAGCAAGTTCCCAATTACCTTTGGTGATTTCACCTAAAACTCACATCAGTAAGACTTATCTCAAAGAGGCAAAGAGGTTGGCTCCAGCACCAAGCAGCGGTATGGCAGAAAACAATGCAAATGGCCAGGCCGCTTCCTAAGCACACAGGATCTGCCCTTCTCACCTCTTCAGAGCAAGAGCATTTCAAGTCCTAAACCCTGAAGGACAGTCAGTACTAGCTGGTTGTGAAGAAACCGGTTGGACCCCTCGTCCTCCAAAACCATGGACAAAGGCTCTGAGCTCATTACACATAATCAAGTTCTTATAGCTTAGCCAGACATTACATCTTCACTGAGCAATGATATATGACTGGATGCCCAATCCTAAAACACTTCAGTTGCAAAGAAAGCTTAAAATCACCACAAAATGGAACCTGAAAGTCAAACCATAATTTCAGAACCTTCCTGCAAAAACAAAGTGCCAGAAATGGATGGGTTGTCACAGACTCTTTCAGTGGAAGTGAAACTTGGTTTTGAGAGAAGGCTGTTCATCAACATGGTTTTGGTCAATTCTATCAAAAAAGGCTTTGACAGAGAATGTTCTGTGCTTTTTTTTTAACCCAAAGGCAAATGAAAGAGATAAATCTGTGGTGCTCTGACACTGATGTCTGCTGGATAACTTCTAATGATTTGTTTGCTCCATCTGGCAAGGACTCAAAAGGCTTATTGTGTGATCACAAATAACATCTAGTGATATTCTTAAACTGTCATTTAAAATTAGGCCATTACAGCAGAACCTACTGCCTTATGACCAAATACAAAGAAAACCACCAGATACAGAATAAGCAGCCTGAAAACATAACCAGGTGGCAAGAAAATTACGACTTTGAAAAGTACAGGGCAGGAAGAAAGCTCTGAACACATAGTCAGGTGTTTAATCAGAGCTTCAGAATTTCCTAAATTAGAAAAAAATAGCATCTATGCTTAATTTTTAACTTCACCTTTCAAAGAGTAAGAAGATGTCATTTCAGAAGAAAACATTTCCCTACAAAATATAAATTTCATTTTTCAATATTGGTAATAACAACAATGTGTTTATTTTTCTAAAGAACGCAAAACAGTGAAATTTCTGTGCTGAACAAAAACGCAGTATACCCGGGGAAGTCTCAAAAGAGCAACATGGCTTCATAATCAAATACCAAAATGATTTGGAAAAATCTAATAATCTACCATCTCCCAGCAATAAATAATACATCCAGCAAACGCAAACTTAGACTGAAAAAAGTCTTCAATCACAGTAATAGTTCTCCTGCTACCCAGTATATCAAATTACCTTTCCCTTTTCAAAACAATGTATTTTTTCCCCAATCCCATTTATTCCTATTGCCTCTGGGCCAGGTTCTGATTTCAGATACGCTGTTCAAGTCCAGGGTAACTAAACTGAAATCATTCCTTTCAAGTAGGACATTTTCTATGGGTTAAATAGGAATTATTGACCAATGAAGCTGCACAAATAGATTACACAGAGGTAATTTTTGTGTTTCAAAGAGTGAACTCTGTATACTAAATGCACCACATACACTAATTTAACTGAGCATTTGCTTAGCCAGACCAATCGCAATACTGTTTCAAACTTTGCCTTTCTTCATGTATCATACAGATATTTTTTTTCTTTCTTTCGTTGGTTTCAGTGCTATTTCAAAATGGAGAAGAGAGACTGAAAGGAAGAGTCCTGTAAAAAGATAAAAGTCTGTGCAAGATATCTCCTCCTTCTGAGACAGATAAATCTCTGAATCATCCAACAGCCTTCGAAAACTTACCTGAATGTCAACAATCAACATAAATCCACCACTACCATTTCTACCACCAAACATGTTGTCCTGCTGTGGTAACATGTCTCCAGCTGGCCTAGGAGGTGTTGGTGGTCTCCTCCTGCCTGCAGTGCTGCAAGCAGTGTTAAGGTACTGCTTTATGCTTCTCCTGCTCTCACAGCACTAAGAGGCAAGTTGTAGAAATTTCACAGCCTCTCTGAGTAATGTGTTCAGCGCTGCAATGTTCTCCTGATGTGCTTTCTAATGTTTAGACTGAACCTCATGAGCTCTGACTTGTGGCCACTGCCACATACTGTTAGCTATTTCATGAGGAAAGTTTGCACCCATTATCTTTGAAACTGGCTTTAAATAGTTGCAGGCAGCTGTTGGGTTATCTCAAGGCCTCTTCACACCAGAGTTGGTAAACTCAGGAATACCCTCCCAGCACAGAGCTAAGAAGGCACTGTGAGATGGCAGTAGCCTCAGAGATGGAGTAACTGTCTCACAGGGTCCGGATATGGGAATCTCTGAGGAGTGGAATATGTACAATGTTCACTACAGCGCAAATATATTAAATATATTGAATCAGTGTGCTTTTGGTGCAAAAAGAAATTAACTGATATTTAGTCTAACAGAGCTTATCCTACTGCTGCCAGGTTTCTTCCTCAGGCACCTTCAAATGAATTCTCTTCTCCTTGCAACCGCCAGGCTTAAAAATGAACCAAAGACAAAGAAGGGTATGTGGAGGGTGGAGGGGGAGAAGGGGTTTTGTTGAATGAATTGAAAGCAGCATCCAAACCTAGTTCTGATTACAAGCGTCAAGCCTTTTCTGAAATATCTCAGAAGAGTGGAAGTCTAGAAAGATTTATGAGTGTGCACTCCACTGGTTTATATTTTGGAGGTGTGTGTATATATATGAGCAAAGATTAAAAGCCAAAACAAATGTCTAAATCATCATAAATTGGTGGTACAGTGGAATAAATACAGCACAGACCTCAAGATTCTAAGTAATGATGATTGTAAAAGATAATTTCATCTTTGCATTCACCTCACTGAGACTCAGGAAAAAAATGCCTCGAGAGTTATGAGAACAATTTCATCTGTACTAGTACCTCCTTTCAGTTCTTAAAGTGTTTATTTTCTATTTTGATGTGGATCACATTAAAACCAGAATGCATTATAGACTTTAAACTGCTTTTATTTTATACAAGGTATCAACAGAAGGTGATCATATTGCATGTCAAAAATCAGAACTTCCTGAAATGGTAATACCACTCCCCTAAAACACATTACCAGTAATAAAAATACTGTCTTCCATTATCAGAATAGCTCCCATCTGATCCCAAACTGATACATTTACAGGAATTTTTTCACCATTATTAAAATACAGCTGTGATTGCTGTATTGCTATATTTGCAAAATACTGACACAGAGTCTTTTTAAGGAGAAAGTTGGGAACTAATGTAGAAAACTGTAATTATGAAAAGTAATGTTGAGGCAAGACACTTGTAAAGCCAAGGAGAAACTTTCATCAGCAGATTTGTAAAAAATGGTCCTTTAGTGACCACAAATTGTGGGAATCATATTTTACATCTCCACCAATTGACATAGATTGGATCCATGTACATAAAGAATATCCAAAGTCCCTTGTATGAATTATAGACATAAACAAAATCAGCCAATAACGTTCTTCTATCCAGAGAATTAACCCTATAAAATCTGACTTTTTAATCTACTACTTGCAGACAGTCACAGATTTAGTGTGCCCATGTGCATTTTAAGCAACTTGATTGGTCATCCAACACACGTACCAACGTGTGCAAGGAGTACCAGCACAAGTTGGCTGGATTTTGTACAGTGTGATCATACAACAAAAGTACAGAAAAAGATGATTCTGCAGCTACACAGTATCTGGAGGAGATGACAGTGGTGAACACTTGCAACTGCACTAGGATATCTACAAATATTCTTGAACTTTTCCCGGATCCCAAAGGAAATGTCAAGCACTGATAACATCCAATTTATTACTTTAGCAATTGCCATCAGTGCTTGTTTCCTGCAATCTAGCAGGTACTGTGTATCCTTTACAAATACCAGTTGTATCTGACTAATCTCCACATGACTGTGCTGAAGCACTTCTGACGTGATCACATGCCTGTCCATGCATAACTGAAATAATCAATCCAAAGGCTTTTCTTTTACACTAGGATGCCTGTATAGCAAGATCTGGCAGAATCGTTAGACCTTTGCATGTTCTCTCCACATAACTGAAGTTTAAAGAAAAGATTTTCAGAGCTCCTGGAATTTGTTTATTCCCTTGGGATATGCCCAGTAGAGCTGCTGGTTAACTATGCTCCCTTATTTCCTACGATAATACTGATGTACATTTGTAAAATCAGTGGACTTATGTTAGCAAATGTCTGATGTGAGAGGATTGAAAAGCATGTGCAAAAGAGATTTGGATTTGGTTCTGCTAATCCTGCTTCAGACTGGGTAGCTTGAGAATATGATGTGATCCATTTTTAAGAGTCAGCAGCATTTTCTTAATCTAATGCATTTCTGACCTCTCAAAAAAGTACAGGCTCTTATATCAACACAAGTGGACATCAGTAGATTCCATGCTTCTATAAATTTGTTATTTAGATTCTTTTATTACTTAAAAGTTATCTCAGTCAGAGAAAAAGACATTTCTTTTGTGTTGTGAAATGTCTTAGCCCCAGCCAGAACTAAGCACCATGTAGCCACTCACTCACAATCCCCCAGTGGGATGGGGGAGAAAATTGGAAAAGTAGAAGTGAGAAAACTCGTGGGCTAAGACAAAGAAAGTTTAACAGGTAAAACAAAAGCCACACATACGAACAAAGCAAACCAAGGAATTCATTCTCTACTTCCCATGGGCAGGCAGGTATTCAGCCATCTCCAGCACAGCAGGGCTCTATTAGAGGTCATGCTTACTTGGGAAGACAACACCATCACTCCAAACATCTCACCCTTCCTTCTTCTTCCCCCAGCTTTATGTACTGACTGTGATGTCACATGGTCTGGAGCACCCCTCTGGTCAGTTGGAGTCAGCTGTCTCAGCTGTGCCCCCTCCCAGCTCCTTGTGCACCCCCAGCCTACTTGCTGGTGGGATGGGGAGCAGAAAAGGGCTCAAGGATGTGTAAGCGCTGCTCAGCAATAGCTAAAACATGCCATGTTATCAACACTGATTTAGACACAAATCCAAAACATAGTGTCATACTAGCTACTATGAAGAAAATTAATTCGAACCCTGCCAAAACCAGCACAAGTAGTTTGATCAAGAGTTTTATGCAAGTAGAAATGGTAAGCAGAAACTTTTCTCCTTTAGGATCTAATGCTTTTCTAGTGCTGTGTAGAGAACACCAAAGACATACCCTACCTACCTTGCTCAGGATAATAAATCATTGAATTGTAAGCCTTAGTTACCTTACACATTTTGATAACAACATTAATAGAATTAGTAGCTTATCAGCCTCACCAGGAGATTGTAAAATACAGAAGCAGCAGTAAGAAGAAAAAATGTTAAAAAAAAATGGAAGGAGACCTATTTTTATGGCCAGACCTGGTTGTATTTCTTACATTTGACAGTAAGGCAGTAATTGTGCTTTCTCTTGCTCTCCCACAAAATTTTACAAGCCTTTCTTAAAACAATGGAAGAAATTCTATACATTATTGTCTGGTTGTTCAGGTTTCATGCATAATTAAAGATGGACAAAGGCAGCTTCTGATCAGACACTAACAAGCAGAACTGAAAGAGTCCAGCAGCAACCTGGTGCTGATAAACAGGAACTCTGAAGGGCTGATAAGCAGAAAGCCATTGTTATCCAGGACAGGATTTACTAGCCTCTGTTTAGTTTGTTTGCTGGCTTCAGGGCAGAATCATCTTCTGTAAAAAATATTGCATTTTAATTGCTCTTCGGTATGCCCAAGTTCAACAAGTCTTGAAGCCAGATTTCCATCAGTTTCAGTGGGACTGAGATCACACTGAAGATGTGAGAAAACCCCTACTTATTCCCTCTTTACAACCCCTCCTTTGTGCTGCATTCAAGTGAATTTGAAGTGTGCTCCAGACTGATCTTTGCTTTGCTTTCTCACCCTCTGCCCTTAGAAGGGGGATAGAATTTTCCCACTTCTATGCAAAAATGGGAAGTGGTATGTAGTAAAAAAAGATGTCTCTGAAGCTGTTAAGAAGGGGTAAAATGAGAATGGGTCCTACTCTCAGTCTGGCTGTGTGAAACCAAAGCAGGATTTAGAAGCTCCTACAAAAATAACTCACACTGGCTCTGTATACTGAAGTGAGAGGAAGCAAGCTAGTGTGAAAGGTGACATTTTCCCCCAGGCTGTACAGAAGCAGCAGCTATTCTGGGAGTGATGCAGTATCTCTATCTCTCACAGCTGATGTGCACCCCCTGACAGCATAAGGAGCAGTTAGATTAGCACAGCTACGGATGCCATCAATGTGCTGCTTCACCCTGAGACAATATCTTTTCTCTTGGTAAACAGTGTTGTTGCATGAAGAGCCTGCATATTCCATGTGCATACTCCTAGTGTCCACAGTGCTCCCGCAGCCTTCGCAGCTGACCTCAGTCTAAGACAGTTGTCACCTTCTGGACCCTGGAACAGGGAGGAGAACAGGGTGATGCAACTCAATAGTAAGGTTACTGTTGATGTTGATGCTCATAAGAGTGTCTGAAGAAGAGATGAAGCCACAAGGCAAGACAAATTACCTCATAAGATATTTACAGCCAATAGATGTTGGTGGGATGATGTAGACACCTAAACTGAATGGAGAAATGCTGGGCTTCTGGGGGAACACTGTACCCTTTCTAAGCAGCTCAGAAAAGTACCATGCAAGCGGTCAAGTGAGCAAAGAGCAGATTCTAGGGAAAGGCACGGGGAGAGCCAAGGCACTTTTCCTTGTGCATGTAAACTTCTTTTTAATTCCCTGGAGATCTATCCAGGTGAGCCTGGGAGCCCAGAGAGTAATTCAGTCTGCTTCAAGACAGACACCCAAGACTTGTTTCAGGGGCTGCATAACAGGGACCCAACCCAACAGAGCCTCTCTAACATCCTTGTTATGACCAGGACCCTCTGTTACCTATACATGATGTATGCTGGTGTCTGAGGTTATGTCCTGGGTTATCCCTGCTCTCCAGAGGCATGGGTCCCCAGCAGCTGCTGTCTCATAGGTGCCATCCTCTGCAGATGCCTGTGGTACTCCAGGGCATCTCAGGTAGATATCTGTGATGAAGCAATTGAATTGACTCATGTTTTAGCAACTGAACCCCCTGGGGGCGGGGAGGAAGGAGCAACACAGAAGCAGCAGCATTTTGTCAGGAGTTTCACTCAGTGCTGTCCTTAGGTACATACCAGAGAAGGACCCTGTACAGCCAATGTTGTCTTTGTAAGGGCAGCAGTGGCAAGAGCACAAACCCAGCTCATTTACAAAAACTGGCTTAATGAAATCCCTTGGGACCCCATGACTGGATGGAGTGGGGAAAGCCTGAAAACCAGACAACTGCCAGACCCAGGAGGCCTCAAGATCCTGACCTTAATGTTCCCTACCACAGGTGCTATCTATTTTCCAGTCAAACATCTGAAAGGAAGGAAACAGAGATTTCTAAACATTAGCTCCACAGTACAGAGTTTGGACAAGGCTTTACATATCATAGGTTCCTTTGGAGGGGTGGCGGATTACCAAGGCAAAGGTTGAAGTTAATCATCTTTTAAGTAATTGTATTTAAATGTCTTTGTCTGGGAGTTCTGGCTCTCTGCAAGACTCATAAAAGCCTGATTGATTACTCTTGCCACCCTTGATTACAGAATTTCTCCCCAGTTTTAAATCAACCTGGTGTAACAAGGGCCTGGAAGTTTACTAGAAAACTGTAAAGTAAAAGTCATTTTTTACCTTGCTGCAAAGACATGTGAATAAATCTAATAGACCTATGACAGCTCATAAACTATAGGAGGTATCTAATTCATTAAATATCTATTAACATTTGTAACCACAGGATGTAATGTATATGCATACCTAATCACTGATGATCAACATATGGTGTCTGAGGAGATACAGTGCAAACCCAAATTATGCATTGGGTTCCCTTGTGTGTTAGAAGATTTATCCAGAAAAAAAAAGTGTTTTCTGCTGCTTTTTAGCTTTATAGCCATTGAACACTAACGGCTGGATGAAAATAAAAACTTGGGATTAAAATATAAACCCAAAACACATTTCAAAGGTTTTAGCTGTGCATTCTGAAATATTTGCTCTTTTTTGAGATCATTAAAAATACTTCCTGGAGCTTATTTCATACAGCTCACAGTTCTGTAGACTCCATTCTGGTTTGGAAAAAAACAGATTTCCAGTCTATGGACTGAAATCTTCTAATCTGCCTTCGAAGCTTTTCTTCAGCTTGAGGGCTCGTGAGTAAAGCAAGACAGACTTGACAATATTTTTATTTTGAAGTAAACCTACATTGGGGAAATTTGTTTCTAATAGAGCTTTATTCCTCTGAGTTGTCTCCTCTGCAGTACAGACTGCTTAAATAGCATTTGTTGTTCTCTGTTATTGTATATTTTTATTATATTAATGCCTAAACACATTTACAAGGTTTGCAATCCCATTGATGATGAATAAATGAATAAAAATTTTAAAAAAAAGAATAATGTGTGCCCTGGAGGTCTTACATTCGATAAATATTTGCTTAGTTGCTGAGAGAAATAATTTTCTGCACATGGCTTTTTGAAGCTATTCATTTCAGCTGTCCACTGCAAGGGTTGCTCTGTGTCCTGCATCATAGGTTACTTATTTTGTTCCCTAACTGGATTACAAACTTTTTCAGCATCAGAAAGATGGATGATGAACACTAAACAGTACATTTCCTAGAGGAATTTTTGGGCAAATGACCACCTGTGTTAAAAGCGATGAAACACTGAGGACTCATAAATATTCACAGAAACATTTGACAGTTCTCCAAATGTTTGCAAATTAGTAACATGACTCTACAAATAATGATGACACCATACATTTACTGGGGAAAAAAGTAGAATATATGGACACAGCATGAGCACACTGCCTGGTGCTTCCTCTTTACAAGACCTTCTCCCTTTTGAATTATTTTTTCATCTCCCTTCCTAAAACAAAGAAATATTGTCACATATGCCACAGTCAAACACTTTGCTGAAACCAGTGGCAGCACGCTTGGCTCAAGAATTTTCCAGTGGCACCACATATTTCAAACAGACTACCAAGCACAAGGGATATGGCAGGGCAGCATCTTTATAGCGATCTCCCATAATGATGGTCTGGAATGGAAATTCTTCTCAGGAGGGCAGTAATTCCAGGAATGTTACCATAAACCTGCTGACATCCATTGTTATTAAGGAGAAACATGCAGTAAAATTCCTGCCCCTTCTAGAGACATCTGTACACAGATGATACCCATTTTTTTCTGAACATGTCCAGAAAACAACCCTAGCCAACACAGATCCTTGTGTACCCAAGCAATTAAACCCACTGCAATTAGAAATAGGCCATTTAAGATAATAGCATTTTTTCAAAGATGAAGAAAACCCACAGGTGGTAAATCTTACACTGAAAAGATCTGCTAAACACACCAGAAGACCAAAGATTTGTAATTGGATACTTTGTTGATCGAACAATGGGGACATAAACACATCTTCAAAAGAGCTCAACAACAAAAAAGGCAAAGAACAATCTGAGATGCCAGTGTAACACCAATCAGTAAGTACAGTGATTCAGAGGAAGTTATAAACAATGCAAATAAAAGAGAAATAGCTTGTGAGTCTACAACAATGCATTACTAATTACAACGAAACGAAATCAGTTCTGCAAAAAAGAACCTTCAAAAAAATTCAAAAAAGAGAGGAAAAAATTGAAAAGCAAAGTGTTAGTCCTTCCTAATTTTACCTCCAGCTTAGAAGCAGAATGACTGCTTACTATTTATACAGCATCACAAACATGCATGGCTTTTTTTCTGTGATATATAAGCAATTTCCCACATTAAAAATCTCACAGTATAAGTATCAGACTAGTCAAATGTTACCATCAGTCACAAAGTTTAGTATCCTGAGTACTCCCTTCCTGAAACTAACCATTAACTCACCTACTGCTCTTGATCTGCTAATGTTCATGAAAAAAATTGCATGCAGAGCAGTCTCAGGCTGATAGTGTGATTTTGCAGCCACTCTGTACTAGAAATGAAATAATCAATACTGTTCCCAAAGATACAAGTTGTCCCATCAGGCTGTTGAAACATATAACAATCACATTATAGACTAAAATATTAATTGCTAATTTAATGAGCCCTTCAGCAATATTTCTTGTTATATGCAATAGGAGAACCTTTTCTCCCCTTACAAATTACCGGGAGCTTCTTAGCACTTTGTAACCCTGTTGTTACAGAAGTGAAAAAACCTCTGGGGTATTTCTGAAAATAAACCCTGATGAAGGTCTTACTGGACAAGAAAATCATCTCTCCTGTGCTTTACATAAAAAGAAACTGGAATATTCCAGTGCACCAACAACATGGAAGATTCCTGTTCAGCCTGTTGGCTGCACCAGAAAAATCTGGAAGCTTGCAAAATGAGGAGGATAAACAAAGAGAGAACTGAGTAGAACTTCCTAAAAGTGAAAAAGATCAAAATAACTGTAGGTTATAGTCAATCAGATATTACTTGAATTTTATAGATGAACATGACAATGGATTCTAATTTACAGCATAGAAGGGAAGAGGTGCATTTGCAAGCTTTGACTGTTATGACTCCCCACCTGGACTCTTTGGAGTTTTTTCCAATGTTATTCATTTTTTTTAATTGACATTTAATTGTCTTTTTTTTTTTTTTTTTTTTTTTTCCCCAGATAGTTCTGTCTTTGAGGAAGCCCAATAACTCACATCTTGAAGAAAGACTATTCAGAGACCTGAGGACACATACTCCCGGGGAGCTGAAAAACAAGCCACCTGAACAAGGATTTGAATTCAGTTCACTTATGAAGAAATGCTGATATTATCTACTTCTTGAAAAGACTTTTCTGTGCGGACCATAAAGTGGAGGAAGTAGAAAGCCTTCTGACTACAAAATGTTTCCCATTTATCGTGGTTTCTGTGATATCCTGGCAGAGATTGATTTATAAAGCCAGTGGTCCTTAGTAGTTGCTAGGAAACAGTGCTCTGCACTCCATCTGCACACGAGGAGATGTGCAGCCAGAAAGTGTGGTTTCTAATGGAGTAATTCTTCTGAATTCAACCCTGCAAAAAAAAATTTCAGTGCATGGTTTCTCCAGAAAAACATAAGCAAGTTTTAGTCCTGTGTGTATGCATTGTGGCTTAAACTAAGCTCAGCTAGACTGAGGCCTCAATAGTTTTCTTCCCAGGTCCAATGACTGTGTTCCAAGTGCAGAATTTACTCACTTTAGAAATTTAGGAAAGCCAGGGATAAGCTAGGAGGGGCTTCCTAGGTCATATATCCAGTCCTTTGATATTTCTGGCTGTCTACATAATCCCCTTTTCACATTTATCAAGCTCCACCTTAAAAAAAAGACAGGATTTGGTTCATTTCAAACTGCACCGGTAAATAGTAGCCTGTTTTAACTTTCTAGCATAAATTTATTCCTGGGCTTTTGTGTGTGTCAACATTGTCCTTTCAGCTAAGCAGCTTTCTCCTCCTTGGTTTTTCCACCTCAATGCATTTATAGGCAGTAATCTTATCTCCCCTAAGTCTGTTTTTTGTTTGACTAACCAAACCCAACAAAAGCCTCTTATTGCTATGTGGTAAGCTCTCTTTTCCTGCTGCATTATGATGCAGCACTTTCATGCAGGCTTTTGAATTTTTTTTTCTTGAATGTAGGTGACCAAAAATGTGTGTAGTGATTCCAGCACATTACAGTGTATCACTGCTTTCCCCTCTCTACTGGAAATACTTCTCCTTCTACTGCTTAGTATTTAATTATTTTTTTTCCACACCAATGGCTCAATGGCATCCTGTGACTGGCAAGTACAAATGCACCTTTTCTTTCCTTTTTCTTTTATTTGAGAAACATCATTTCTAATCTTGCTCTAGAGTGCTAGTTTCCCTTTCAGCATAATCCATCACAGCCTGTGATTCAGACAGTTTCTTGTACCAATTCTCATCTCAAAGAATCATAAAATCATAGAATGGTTTGGGTTGGAAGGGACATTAATGATCATCTAATTCCAACCCCCCTGTCATGGGCAGGGACACCTTCCACTAGACCAGGTTGCTCAAAGCTCTATCCAACCTTGCCTTGAACACTGCCAGGAACAGGCATCTGCAATTTCTCTGGGCAGTATGTTCCAGTGTCTCAATCTTCACAATAAAGAACTACTTCCTAATATCTAATCTTAATCTACCCCCCTCTAGATGCTATAAACCCTTCCCCCTTTAAAACCTTTTATGTTCTATTTCTACACGTCTTGGACATCAAGCTACTGACCACAACTCCTTGAGTGTGACCATCCAGCCAATTCCTTATGCACTGAGTGCATCCATCCATCAAATCCACTTCTTTCCAGTTTAGAGACAAAGACGTCATGTGGGACAGTGTCAAATGCTTGGCACAAATCCAGATAGATGATGTCAACTGTTCTTCCCTTGTCCACCAACACTGTATCCCTGTTGTAGGATGGCACCAAATTTGTCAGACACAATTTGACCTTAGTGAAGGGCATTGGCTATTACAAATCACTTCCTTATTTTCCATATGCCTTAGCATTATTTCCAGGAAGATCTGCTCCATGATCTTGCAAGGCACAGAGGTGAGATTGACTGGCCCATACTTCATTATGGCAGTCCCTGCCTTTGCCTTCTGCATCATCAGTGGTGCAGCTAGAGCACTTGCTCATGAAGACTGAGGCAAAAATGTCATGGAGTACTTCAGCCTTCTCCATATCCTGGATAACCAGGTCTCCTAGTTATTTCCTTCTGGAGAGGGCCCACATTTTCCCTAGTCTTCCTTTTATCACCAACGTACTTATAAAAGCTTTTATTGTTGTCCTTAATGTTCCAGGACAGATCTAATTTGATCAGAGCTTTAGCTTTACAATACCTAACCATTGTGTGAAATATTTTGCTGAAGAACAGGTTGACTACAGTCACTGAGTTACTGTGTTTTCCTTGGCTAAAAAGAAAATCAGTTATGGAAGAAACTTGAAACCTGGTCCCCTATAGTAAATTGATGCTGTATTTTAGGACACCTTCTATTACTCCCCATGTCTTGAATTTCCCCTAAAATCTGTGCTGTTGCATATGTGTTCCATCTGCTTCTCTCCAGAGGCAAAGTGTTAATTGTTTTGGGGACAATCCCTAAACCAGCTTTAAATAGCATCCCTTACTTCTTTTCCAGTTCTTTATTCATGATGACTGGAGAATCTTTGACTCTTTCTTCTGATATCTCAAGGTCTAAATTATCCCAAGAGTTCACAATTCATATTTTGAACTTTCAATCCTCCAAGTTCTCATTTCTTTTTCTGAGCAAATCTGTTCTGACTCATGAGGATTCTTTGGCAAATCTCAACAGCCTATTTAGTAGAATGGTTTGTCCAGAGAGGTTTAGAGTTCTTTTGCCTAAGAATATGAATTTCAGAACAGTACTCTACACTAACTCAGTGTCTTTTCTCTTCAGACAGATTTGCTATGATACAGTCTACCCTTTCACAACAAAAAGCCTTAACTACCAACTTGTCTTTATATACTATCATTTCATTGAAATTGAAATTCGGTGAGTACTGTCGTCATTTGATAACATATTATTTTCTCTATGACTTTCTTTATAATATATTTGCTTCTTGTCCATCACCAACTTAAAATTCTATAACCACTTATTAGTTTTACAGCTCCTTGGGAAAGGAGGTTTTTCAGCTTTCACTCTGAGAAATAACTGTCTTCTATCAGTTATCCAGTCTATGACTATGAAATTTAAACTTTCCCATAATGATACAGTCACCTCAAATCTTATATCTCTCATGATACTAAATCTCAAATCCAGTGTTCATTGTAGAGCCCAATCCCTTTCCCATTACAGTCTTTTTCAGAATCTTTTCTAATACATTTTGATACAAGCCAATCCTCTCTTATCCATACTATGAATTAACATTTCTTTACTGCCAGCCATATTCTTAGTGTATAATGCTACCACATTATCTGAACAATTTCTTCTGCATTCCTTTCAGTGTGCAGTACTTGCACTACAGTTACAATTAGTATTCTATCATGTTTCTGTTATCCTTCTTATATTCTGTTTCATGTCATGCACCAATAAGCCTAATTATTCCATCCTCGTGTGCAGGTTGCTTTGTTGCATCTGTTATTGCCGCCTCACTTCACCTGGTTTCCTAGCTAGGTTAAGTACAGTACTTGCACTGATTTATTGTCTATCCAGTCATTGGGTTATGGGTGATTTTTTCCCTTTGTGTTTCCTGCACTTGGTATTCCTTTTGCTTTAGTATATCCTCACTGACTTTATTTTACTTTATTTGAATTAAAAGAAAGTAGCATAGTGGTGGTAGTATAGCTGTTTCCCCAATTTCCCTTCTTTCCATACACTGTCTTCTGCAACGTAAAGCTTTTCCTATCATGGCAGACTTGTCCTAGGAGAGTGAAGTTCCGAGGATTCAAGTGCAACAAATCCTTAGAAAAGACTTCTTTGTGGGAAGGCCCCTCTCCGTAACACTCATTTTGGAACTTGGCAGTAGTTTACTGCTTCTGTTACTACTATCCTTTCTATTCTGGGATATATTTCCATTATTCCTTTAAAGCTTTATTTGATGGTATAATAAAAACCCTATTTTCCTTTCTCTTCTTTCTATATAAGTATTTATATCACCCTGATCACCTTAGGATTTGGTTTTACTTAGGTAACAAGAGAGTTTGTTAGAAGATTAACAGCATTACAAAATGTTGTTATACATGGCCCTTGTCTCAGACAAAAACAGAATGCATTTTCTGGGTGCTCCTTGCTTCTTGTTTTATGTCTCTGTATTTCCCATAATAAATACTTCAGTTACACAATAGATACAGGTACGTTGTTGTAGCTGTTGTAGCCTAAGGACACATGCAGGACAAGTTTGCAGACTGAGATAACGTTTTTATTATGCCAAACAGTACAGCTGGGAAAATTAATCAAGCTTTTCAGCATGAACAGGGTCACTTGTTGTCTGGACACCACTTGGTGTATGAACTGCCTAAAATTTTAATACATCTTGGTGTCTAAATGACCCTTGAAGGTACAGAAATACAATCTTCCTCTTACTTTCAGCGTTTAAACAATTTGACTGAGTCACTGGAAAGTCTCTTTAATAGATTTAGAGCCAGAATCAAATGAGCTGGGCCTAAAATAAATGCCATTCTTGATGACACTATTAATGATAACTGCAAAGAACAAAATGGAGAAGAAACACAGCTTACTATAGAAAATAGATTAGATTATTAACAGTTATTTTCGGAAGACACTCTAGAATGTCAACCCACTGTCATATAGATATCCATGATTTTAAAAAAAATGTGGAAAAAGGGATAACATAATCCAAAGAGCATAAAAAAAAAAAAAAAACAAACAAAACAAAACAAAACAAAAAAAAACAAACAAACAAAAAAAAAACAACAGGAAAGAATGAAGGAACACATTGGAGGAACATGGATACACACACAGATGTCATCTCCAAACATGGTGGGCAATGACACACAGAATACAACCTTGTGTAAGCAGAATGGGAAACAAAGGACCCTATGAACAGCAGAGGGGGGACACAGTACAACAGGAGCAAGGTCCTGGTCTAAATTGATGCCAGTTTAAACATACCTTCAGCATTTCACATTTGGTCAAGGAGATGGTCAGTAGCTCCCATCCCACCTGTAGTAAGCAGCATGCAGCTTTGATCTAAGATCTAAATGACCTTGAAGGCTAATAGAAATGGGATGATGCTTTATAGCATTAAGTTCAAGCACATAAAGCTGATGTATTATAACGGCTAATAACAAGAATTACAGTAATATCAGGAACATACAAGCCAGAAACACTCAGAAGGAAGTCCAGGTTTATCAGGGAATGAATAAGGGCTGACACTGTGGGAAAGGACATGCAATTCTAGATAGACCAGGTGAATATATCAGTACAGACAAAGCAGCATGAGCTTCACTGCCCAGAGCATTGGGAAGATATACCCAGCATGTTGTGTGCCATTTTGGGGATCTCAGACAGGAGCACATGCAAATCATAATCAGGGAAACAGAGGGCAAGAGCATGCCTGGTAAGCCTGGGAAAATACATTTTAAGAAAGGATATAATGTCTCTCTCTAAACACGCCCAATAAGCAAGCACCAGGGAAAGAAAGATCTATTTAGTCTAAAGGCCAACACTGGCACAAGTTCGAATAGACCCAAACTGAACATTAATATATTTACACTGCAACTTCGATGAAGGCTTCCAATTGCCAGGGCAGTGAGGTTCTGCAACAGCCATTGAGAGGCAGTTGGGATGAAAACCTCTAAGTATCTTCAAGCTGAGATCTGTCAGTTTATTAACAACACTCTAACATCACTGCCCAAGAGAACAGGAACTTTACTCAGTCACCCAAATAGTCAGACCCAGACCTATGTTCTTTCCTGAACAAGAATATATAGTTATTAAATGACATTGTCTCTTCAAAAAACTGACTGCTTCAGTAACCTGTCAGTCAGTGCTATGATGTCTTTTTGGAAGAGAACACGCTGTGTCGGGGAGCTTGAGCAGCTCAGCCCTGCATCTCATCTCACAGAACGCATTAAACATAACGTGTTATGATGAAAAAAAAATTGTAAGCAACATTGACATTTAGAAATATCTGTATAACAGCAAGCACATGCCTGTTACCCTGTGCAATTAGTCTAAATAAAGATAACTTAAGCATATGTTTACCCGGACTTCAGGGTTCAAGCTCCTCAAGGCAGGGAGTTTGCCTTGATGCTCATAATTTTTAAAGCAAAATACACATCTATACAAGTAGCCACAGTTTTAGAATACTACAGTTCATGGCCAGTTGAAGTTTTTGTAGTAACCACAGATGTGGAAGTGATAACTACCAGGTACTCAGACTTTTTTAAACAGTGAGACATCTGAAATACTGTGCATGGGTTTCTTACATCCACAGCAGGGGTGTAAATATTCACAGGCATTTGAGCATCACTTAAGAAACAGCAATAAAGACCTTAAGTGTTTTGTGAGAATTAATGACTGCTAGAGAGTGTTAATAGCCTGAGGTGGAACTTTGGGCCATTAACCCCAGCTGGTCATTAAACTTCAGGAGAGGCCCAAGGCTGAGGTCATTGTGGCAGTTATGAGTTCTAGCAGGGAAGGTGTAGTTATATATGTTGATTTAACACTATTTCGTCTGTACTGTTGTAGAACAAAGCTACAGATAGGCTAAAGAAACTACAGATTTCTAGATGCTGGCAACAGTTCCCAACCCTTCTTCCTCTCAGTGGAAAAGACTACAAATGGCAACACATCAGAAAACTCCCAGCCAGGCTGGCAACATTTTCAGCTTTTTTAAGACATTCTCAAAAGCAGGCAGATAGTTCCAGAAATTCCATTGAATGGACCCTTGTATATATAAGCCCAGACACAAGGCAGGGGAAGGAAGGGGAGCTGGATATAGACAGTAGAAGGGGTGAAATTCACTCGGATCCAGTGTCTAGCTCCTCCTGAAGTCCCAGATGTATCTTGACAGTACTGAGTGTACAGGCCACATCCCTGCCTCTAGTTTGTATATCTAGTTTACAGTTTGTGCATTTCTAGAAGTGCTCAGCTTTGCCACAGCCTTAAAGGATGAGGATTCAGTGTGATGCTGAGGGGCAGCACTGACACCAGCTTGCAGGTTGCTCACTTAATGGGATGCTGAAGATCAGAGGAGACCCAAGGAGTGGAGAGCCCTCAGCACAAAGCTCAGGGCTCAACCACTCAGTGCAAAAAGAACACACAGGTTAGGACATCCAAATACTCCTATACAAATGAATGAATTGAGATGAAAATGCCTTGACTTGCAGGAAATATCCAAGGATGCTGTTTCATGTGTCAACAGAGCTGCTGTAAAGGTTAGGTGCCTCCCAAAGAACATCCCTTCTCCCCCACCTCTTTCCCTCCACTTCCTGTCTTTCTGGTCCTGCCCAGTCTTGACACCTCGGTAAGCCCTCTCAGTTTACCAAGTTGGCAGAAACCCGGAGGGCATGGGAGTTTGTCTCTCTTCTTGTCTGTTTATTTGGGAATCAGTGGGAAAGCACAGACTGCAACCAGGAAATGGGGATGTCAGTATAAGAACCATTTAGTTAGCTTACCCTAAGTGATGTACCATTTCCCACAACTAGAAAGAGATACTAAGCTGAAATGATTTAAAAAGCTTATCAAATGGGTAAAGGAGTCCCATAGAGAAGTCTGGCTCCATGGAAGACAGTGGTGAAATTCCCACTGGTTTCACTGGAGACAGGAACTCACAGACATTTTTTGCCACATCCTGTTCATTCCTATTGGAAAACTGAAGAATAATAAAAGGTTTTAGAAAGACAAAATGAACCACCACCACCCCCCCAAAAAAAAAAAAAAACCAAACCACAAAACCTAAGTAATCACATTCCTCTAAGTTCATTGGAACAATTAAAATGTAGAGACAAGTAGCATTTCAGATACACACATACCAAAAAGAAAAAGAAAATATATCTAATTCCTCATTTCTAATTGTCAGAGCAGGATTAGATACCAGGCATACAGTAGTATGCTGGCTAGGAGCCAGAGCATTCTTGGATTGCACATATGTTAGATGTGCCTGGCATTTATCACAATGGTACAAAAGCACCTCTATAGTCAAGGATCAGTGAGCATTTCCATTATAAACAAAGTAGTTAAGGCTCTAACATCTTGCTTGTTGCAAAAGTCTCAGTAAAGAATTGCAAAAGAGGTGTGTAGAGAAAAACCTGACAAAAAATAATATCAGTCAATTTTAGTTCCGAGATCTTCCAACCCAAATTTTTCCAGTGGCTGGAGAAATAAAATATCTTGTAATACCGTTTTTTAAAGCTTTTAGTTTGCCAGCAGTTCTGGAGGTTGTGCATGGTTTCTTCATCTGTGGATTTGACCCATGCGCAGTTGAGGTATCAGTGCAATCTCTGCCCTTGGGGTTCTATTCTTATACAGGAATCACAAAACACAGCCACACACACTTAGAGCAGGAGGCTATGGCTCACACTTTCTTTAAAGAGACTGGCAAAGGTTAATACACTTGCTAGACATACCCTGCCAGACAAACTTTATTTTGCCTTCACAGGTCAGACAGCCACCTCCCTATCAACTGCATTTTAACCTGAGATTGTGTAATGCCATAGCAAGCCCATCCAGCCACAGGCAAATGAATATTAATGTCCTTGGCCACTCTTAATAAGATCAACATGCCCTGCATGAGCCACCATGGCCTCAGGCACACCCCAGCACGTCAGATCCATGCACTGAGGTCAGCAACCCAACCGAAGCTCTGTATGGGAGTGTGGAGCAATGATAGTTACTTGCTAGATGGCTTTCAGCATGTGCTGTGCCAAAGGCTTACTAGCCGTGGGACTTGCAAAGCACAATTATCTGTTCATAATGGAAGAATTTTATTTGGTGTGTGCTACTTGCACCAAAGGTAACAAGTACCTGATATTATAGCTGTGCCTTGATTTCAGTGGGAGTAATTAATTTCCTTCTTAAATGCTGAACACAGAAGACACTCACAGCATATTTCAGCCAGACATAACTGAAATAATGTCTTTGAAACATCCCCCTATTTGAAAGAAGTAATCAGGATTTTAGCCTTTGCCTTGCTGCTTTCTCTTAAATGCTAATACAAATTGTTACTGGGAGTAAAGCAGCAAAGAATACCTGCTTGTCAACTTAAAATTTCATTGGCGAGTTTGTTCCTGGAGTTTTCTTTGAATCAGGTCCTACACCTGGGTTGGAGCAATCCCAGGCACAGCTACGGGTTGGGCAGAGAGGCTTGGGGGTGTTGGTTGATGAGAAAATGAGCTTGAGCTGGCTTCAGTGTGCACTTGCAGCCCAGAAAGCCAGCTGTATCCTGGGCTGCATCAAAAGGATTGTGACCAGCAGGTCGAGGGAGGTGATCCTGCCCTTCTACTCCGCTCTTGTGAGACCTCACTTGGAGTATTGTGTGCAGTTCTGGTGTCCTCAACATAAAAAGGCCATGCAACTGCTGGAACAAATCCAGATGAGGGCTACAAGGATGATCAGAGCACTGGAGCACCTTCCGTATGAAGATAGGATGAGAAAGTTGGGGCCATTCAGCCTGGAGAAGAGAAGGCTGTGTGGAGACCTCATGGCAGCCTTCCAGTATCTGAAGGGGGCCTATAGGGATGCTGGGGAGGGACT
>JAOEHX010026009.1:0-15057 GCA_025448015.1 Bolborhynchus lineola | reverse complement strand
CTGTTTACAGCATCGTTTGAGAGTTCTGAAGGTTTTGAATGGCCTTTGGGTACCCTTGAGACCTGCCTGCTGATTGTGATGGGAATCACCATGTTGGCATGAATACAGAGTGTGTTTTACCCATGACCATTTCATCTGGTTCTGAGAGCTAAGCAGAGTTGGGTTTGGGCCTTGTTTGGGGTTAGACGACGATATGGGCGGACCAAGAGATTTTCCCCAAGGCTGGACAGTCATGAATGGAAGAGTGTGTGGGATAGTATGGGCAAGTATCTAGGTCAGTGGGCCCCTCCAGTGCTTTGGACAGCATGTAAGGCTTCTTTACAAAAATATTAAACTGATTGAGACATTTAAGCTCAGACAAGAGATGACTGAGATATAACAGAGTTCTGTAAATGTATTAATAATATGGAATGGGTAACAGCATTGTGCTTTGATGACAGGGAAATGAAAGAACATCAAATGGAATTGTTGAGAAAATTTTCTGAAATACTCGAAGGGAAATGCCTTTGTCATTCAACACTTAAATGGATTGTTGAACCTGTGGCTACAGGACGGTTTTGAAAGCAAGAGTATAAATGGATTCAAAAGTTGATTAGGCAAACTAATCTAGGAAAGCTCCACCAAGGACTACTAAACATGATGGTCTGATTACAGCCTCTGGCTTTAGTTCAGGAGGTTCCTGAACCAGAGATAGCCAGGAGCTGCAAGAACATAAACAAGGAAGGCACCATTCTGTGCATACCTTGCTCTTATACTCATTCCCTGAACATCTGCTGCTAGCCATCATCAAAGGTGAGCCTATAGTCTGATTCAGCACTGCTGCTCATTTTCTGGGGAGAGGGGCTGTACTTTGAGGGCTTTTTCAGTGAAATTTACTGCCTGGAATTAAAAACTAATCTAAAAGGCAACCCTGACAAAATACAGCATGCTCACCCAAATGTTTTTGAAGGCAAACCATTTTAAATAGCTGTTATGTGACAGTTCTATTCCATTCTAAGCAGGAAGACAAAAAGGATATCACTCTAGAAATAATTTATAATTTCTTCAGACAAAGAAAAAAATGAGTCTGGGTCTCCTATTCCTATATAGAATCTCTGATCAGGGAGCTAGCAGTGGTGGAAATGTCACTTACAGTGTGTGCAAGGTTTGCTAGAGTAACTGTGGCATGAATAACACAGAGACACAGCTACATCATGGACCCTTGGGGGAACAACTAAAGAAGAAGCCAAGAGTGTTCAGATGCCAAATTTCACTTTCCTGGAAAATGTCACTGTTGACAGCAGTCTTTTACATGCTTGAAGTACTCCCAAGGTTAGGCAATGGTGTGAGCAGAACTCTACTTTTGAATGCACAGGCAGACTGTACAGTTAACGTAAAGCCAAGATACATGTAAGACAGAAGGTAGGTGACAGCACTGCCTTACTCAACTCCTTCAGTCTCCACTCCCAAGCACTACCTGAAAGCTGTCTGGTTTGTCTTTGCAAAACCAGCCCTAAGTTGTTGCTAGAATAATGCCCCTCCTTATAACCAAGAGAAGTAGTTATGTATTTGTGAGAAAGAATAAAGAAAATGAGCTGAAAACCTTATGCCTGTGATCTTTTAGTCAAGGATTATTATAAATTTCTTGACCTTTCAAGCTGTAATAATTTTGAATCCAGAGTGGAAGCTATTTTTATATCACTACAAACAAATTTATGTCACTAAAAGGTAGGTCAGTGGTTTTCAGTCTCCAGTGTATGAGAATGACACTTCGAAGCTTTGATTTCTGCCCATCAGGTCATGTCCCCATGTAGCAGCTAATATGATTTGACATTCTATAAACTCATCTACAAACCATCACATCCTACAGTAGAAAATCTCCAACTGCATCATTACTATTCATTTGGGCATTGGCAGTTTCTTCTTAAAAACAAAGACATAGCAACAAATAATACCTACCAAAGACCTTCTTCAATTGGCAAAGATATGTAAATCCTGAGAGAAAATATACCAGTCTAGCACATCAGACACTGCAAGATGTCACAGCATTAGCACTATGCTCCATAATAATAGCTTCATTATATAGAAAAATTCCCTTTTTGAAAGCTTAGCAGGATGCAAGCCTAATGGGGGATCAGGTCTGCCACACATGTATCTGTGTTAAATAGGTGGAAATTCCCTGCAATAGCGTAAACCAGGTGTGAATTGAGACAGTTCAGTGAAATTACTCCTAATCTACATAGGATTAAAAAAGGAAATAAAAAAGGCAGATCAAAACATAATTTAACAATTATAGATTTATAATTGTAATTAAATGAGATAGATTTTCTGATATTAAATGCTTTGTGAATTGCCACTGATCCCACCTGCCTAGAATTATAAAATATTTCTTATGTTTTTCACAACATCTTATATATACATGAGGCAAGCACCTGAAGATGCACTACCTCTCTGTTAAGAAGGGCAATTTTCTCTCAAATCATCTTCCCAAATGATTACGCATGGCTAGAATTCAACTATAATATTTACTTTAGCTACATTTTAGGTAATTATATATATAGAAAACCACCTTTATTAGAAGTTCTGGCCACCCAGCGTGTAGCTTTGTCTCAGTTTTGCTTTTACCAATGACATAAAGTTTTATATCTATCTTACAGGGACAAGCAATTTACTGTGGGAGCTGTATTGATACTCTGAGCCTCTTCACTACTTAAATATATCAAATGCAATGACCTTTTCCAAAGAAAACAGTTTTCTGTCTGAAGACAAACCCTCTTAAACCAGCAAACGTTCATCTGTGTTATAGAACTGTGTGATAAAATTAGGTGGATCAGCTTCTGTTCCCGATTTCTTGGTTTGATATCTAATCATTCTTCAGCTTCATACATCTAAACAACTATGCTTGAGAGTCATGATATCTGTACACAGCAGCTCTCAAAGCACAGTTAAACATGGGCCTAAACCATGGAACTTAATAAGTTTAGTTTTATAACTGGAGGTGGTTGACAAGTGAAATGGAACACAAAGTATGTCCCAGCTGCTGATGCCAGAACTGACCATTGCATTAGAAGATCTGAGATGGTTCCCCCAACATTTGACCAACCTGATGGCCTTTTCTGTACCCTACCTTCAAAACAGGAAATGCTGTTCTTCATCTCAATATTTTTGTGAGTCTGGGAAGTCAAAGGAGCTGCTTAGGCATCTTTATTAGACTTCTGCTCAAAGTAGCAACACCATTTACTTCTGTTGCAATCATTTGCTTTCTAATAAATTGCCTTAGTGTTGTGTTGCCAGGTCTTATCATATAAAAGTACCATTTATGAGCCTGCAGGAGCACAGAAATTTGAAAAGATTGTCCCAAATAGTTTTAATCACTTTTCATGTTAAGTTTTTCACCAACACTGTGCTCTGCTACAGGATTTGTTTGCCACTTGTAGGTGTTAAATTCTATTCTTGTCTGTGCTTCAAAGTTGGTCAAATAATAAGAATGAAGACAATGAATTTTTACTCCAGACAGTTTGGATTATGCATATAAGTCAGTATCCCTTTTATTCCTGAGCCAATTCATTTACAGGCTTAATCAGCATTAAGCTGCATAGACCATATAATCATCCTTATTTCAGCAAGCCAGCAGTGCTATGGCAGTGATCAGAAGGGTCTGAAGCACAAATTCTATGAGAAGCAGTTGAAGGAACTGAGGATTTTCTGTCTGGGGAAAAGGAGGATCAGGTGAGACCTCATCGGTCCCTACAACTACCTGAAAAGAGGTTCTAGCAAGGTGGGTGCTGGTCTCTTTTCCCAAGTAATAAGCAATTAGACAAGATGAAATGGCCTCAAGTTGTACCAGAGGAGTTTTAAACTGGACATTAAGAAAAACTTCTACTCTGAAAGGGTTGTCAAGCATTGGAAAAGGCTGCCCATGGAAGTGATGGAGTCATCCCTGGAAGTGTTCAAAAAATGAGATGAGGCCCTCAGACATAGTTTAGTGGTGGACTTTGTACTGCTGGGTTAAAATTTGGGCTTAATGATATTTTCCAAACTAAATGATTCTATGTTGCTATAGTTCTATACACACACATAAACCATTCTCAATGGAAGTGTTAAGGGGACAACAATACCAGATAAGCATATTCTGCAAATATATATATATGTGCATGTGTTTACATATATATGTGTGTTTATATTTTTTTTTCCCTGCATCTATTATTCCACACACCAACCTTAAAGACAAAACACTGAACAACAAGCCCAATCTGGAATACCCTTTCTTATGCCTTCAGGAAATTCTGAAGATTTTATTTGTAAAGATATAAAGGATACAAACAGCTAAAAAGTTTTAGAATGCAGAAGTTGCAACACTGATTTAACTGGAATGCTTTCACATTAGTACAAATGTGAAAGTGAGAATGGAATTTGTACAACAAAGCAAATTTCTTGTACTGGAAATGTTGAATACGGGAGGTAATTTTTATTGAATACAAATACTTATCTCATGAAAAGACATCAAGTAATTCCAAATACAAATAGAAATATGAATGTGAATAGACAATTTTCACATCCAAAGACAGTCTGAAGACAACACAAGGGAGTTCTTGACCACTGAAAAAGATTTTCAGTAACTTACTATCTGCTTTGCAAGTATGTGATGAATGATACCGGGAGTTTCCAAGCCACATCTATCCAGAACAGAGCCCATTGTAGCATACTGATTCCTGCATGCTGCTGTTATGCAGAGCTCTTTTCACTGGAAATGAAATCCTGATTATTGAATATGGACATGACAATGACCATATGCTGGTTTTGGCTGGGAGAGAGTTAATTTTATTTTTTTTTCACACTAGCTACTATGGGGCTGCATTTTGGGTTTGTGCTGGAAACAGTTATAACAGAGATATTTTAGCTATTACTGAGCAGTGATTGCACGGAGTCACAGTCTTTTCCACTCCTCATGTCACCACACCAGTGAGTAGGCTGCGTGTGCAAAAGTTGTTTGGAAGGGACACGGCCAAGACAGCTGGATATTCCACAGCGTACGATATGCTCAGCGATAGAACTAGAAGGAGGCTGGACCACTGCTCAGGGGCTGGGTAGGCATTGGTCAATTAATGCTGTTTCATTGTTTTCAGTTGGTGGATGTTTTTTTTTTTTTAATAATTTATTATTGTTGTTATTGTTATTATTATTAAATTCCAACTATTAACTATTTTTATGTCAACCAACAAATTTTTTCACTTCACCCTTCCAATTCTCTTCTTCATCCTGATGGCAGGGCAGTGAGTGAGCAAATGACTGTGTGGTGCCAGTGCTTAGTTGTCAGCTGCGGGTAAATCATGACAGACCACTGTCAAGTTTTGTTCTAGTACGAAGCTGGGATGTCCCTTGAGTGCATGCTTAAGAGTTTGAAATCATTCTCTCCTGTGATTTAATCTCTGACCTAGAGGTCAGTGACTCTACTTCATTATGTCAGCTGCCCCAGTGGGCTGGATTTGGGATATCCATCTACAAGAATAAGTAAGAATCACTGCTTTAGGAATAGTTGCATGCAAATAGCATGTCTTTTAATTTATATTCAACATTTAGTAGCTACCACGAAGCTGATGAATCATACAGTAACTTAAATCGTTCAATACTTGGTTTCATTTTTGCTAGTTACTGAATTACTGTGAGGCTGATGTGGCAGTGGAATAGGTTGCCCAGAGAAGTGGGTGACCCATCCCTGGAAATGTGCAAGGCCAGGTTGGATGAGGCTTTGAGCAACCTGGTCCAGTGGAAGGTGTCCCTGCCCATGGCGGGGGGGTTGGAACTAGATGATTTTTAAGGTGCCTTCTAACCCAAGCCATTCTATGATAAGATGCACTGGAAATGGACAACAGAACAGGACTTAAAAAAAATATAAGAATATAAATAAGGAAGAAAAAGGAAGACATATTTCCTTTGTGGATTTTGTTTGCTTATTCTGCTTTTCTTGATCTATCATTCACAATACTATTTTTAACCCATTTGTTGAATTAATACCCTGGTTTCCATATTTTATGCAAAAATGGCTGGTTTATACTAGTTATTATGTAAAATATTTCATGCAAAACATCCTTATTAAAAGCTGCTTATTAGTTCTTGATCCCAATGGGGTATTTTAACTCGAAATATATATCCTAAAGACTGTGCTGCCAAATTATCTTTTCCATTCTAGTTGAACAAGTAAATTGTATCTAAAAGAAAGAGGAAAATTTTTCTAAGATATCCTAGAATACTGAATCATAGAATCATAGAACAATTAGGGTTGGAAAGGACCTTAAGATCATATAGTTCCAATCCCCCTACCATATTGTTAGTATTTCCAGACTTATATGATGTAGTGGACAATATCTGCACTGCACAGACAAGGTAAAAAATAACAGCTCGTGGCAATCTGCTTCAGTAGACCAGACTCATGTGGATCTGATTTCTGACCTTGACAAATATTTAAATTGGAAACATGTGGTGACTGGGCTGTCATTAATTCAGAGTACATGTCTCTCATTTTCTGTTTCTTTTTTAGGTAAATTAAGACTCTATATAAAACTAATTAAAAGAATACATGAGAAGTTAGGGTACTAGCTTATGCTTGCATTCTTGGTGACACTACCACAAAAATCTGTGGTTACTGATGAAAACAGACAAGCAAAATACTGAATACCACAAGTCCAAAAGAAATGTGAAAAAAACTCTCCATTGTCTGGGTGCTTTGGTTTTGGTTGGGGCTTTTTTCTTTTTTCTTTTTTTTTTTTTTTTAATTAAGCTAACTTTTTTAAATTCAAACTGTGCACATTTTTCCTTTCTCATTTCAATAACCTGGCATCTTGCAACAAACCAAAGTTCAGTGTAATAGGTTATACACAGTTTGGTATTCTTGCACTGAAGAAATACTGGCTTTCTAAAATTGTGCATTTTACAGGCCATCACTTTACATTTCCTTGCTGAAAGCTTAAATGCCCTTTTCAGATCTCTGCAGCATAAGTTTAATTGTGATTGTAAAAATTTACCTAAGTGTTTAGAATATCATCTCACTTTTTAATGATCATCTGTTCACAATAAGAATAAAAATACATATATGTTTGCATGATGAACAGTCAATAATTTTATATCTGTCTTTTTAAAAATTTCTCTGTTAATGGCATTGTGCAATGTTTAAAACACTGCATTTAGAACTAAAATCCAATACATGCTTTGTGATTATTTTAAATAAAGTAAATGAATATTTCATTTTAGAGACTTGACAAGCAACCAGTACTTTCACTGTTAATATTCAACATGAAGATGGACTGAACATAAACAACCTCCTTCTTAACTTGATCACAGAATCATAGAATCATAGAATGCTTTGGCTTAGAAAGGACCTTAAAGATCATCTAGTCCCAAATCCTCTGCCATGGGCAAGGACAGGGATGATTTACATATTCATAGTAGGATTCGTATGAACAATTGCAAACATCTGCAGGTAGACAACTACACCTTGGTTATTTAAACTTCGCTTCTTTATAGTCAGTGGAAGAAATAATTACATTCAGAATGCATATATATATCATATATGCATTATATATATATATGTTATACAATGTATATATTACAATAATGACTTGATCTAGTTTGTTGAATAATCCGTCATGAGATTAATTGAACTTTACAAATGACAAAAAGGTGAGTAAAGGGTGACAGGATTAAACTATAGGCAGTCACATTTAGAAAGATGAATCTCAGCCCTGAAGTCTCTAAGGATATCAGTAGTTATGACTAAAGAATTAATTCACACATTCCTCAATAGTATAAATTACTGCAGTCAGTGCTGTTTAAAGTATGGTTCATTTCATACTGCTATAGATGTCTAAAATAAACTGTTAGAAATGTTGGATGGAAGGTACTTTTTTACTATCGTCTGGTACAACCTTCATTTTAGAGATGGGCTCTCAACAGCACCATCACCTTCAGATCAATTACGGTTTTGTCCAGGTAAGTTTTGAAAATCTCCAAGCCTGGAGACTTCGGAAGCTCTCTGAGTAGCCTAGTTCAGTGCTGCACTGCTCCCATATTGATTTTGTTTTTCATAATATCCAAAGTGAGCCACCAAGACAGATTTTGTGATATTTGTCCCTTATTTTATTGTTTGCTACAACCAAAAAGAATTTTGTCCTCTCATCTTTATAACCACCATTCAAGTAGTTTCAAGCATCAAGCAACAAGCAATAGGACAAGATGTAACTGTCTCAAGCTGTGCCAGGAAAGGTTTAAATTGGATATTTGGAAAAAATTTCTCCACCAAGAGGGTGGTCAGGCACTGGAGCAGGCTTCCCAAAGAAGTGGTGGTATCACAGTCCCTGGAAGTGTTCAAGAAACATGTAGATACATACAGATGACTAAACCTTTAGCCTACCTACCAGCACATTGATCTTGCCAATACCTCCCCGGCTTCCATATAAGAATGCTGTGGGAGGAGATGTTCAAAGATTTAATAGATTCAGTTATATGTATACCATGAATAAACATATATTACACTATTCTTCCCTGTTCACATAGCTAGTCATTTCATTGTACTCATTCACATTGGAAAAGCATGACTGACCCTTTCTGAATCCATCGTAACTGTTCCTGATTGCTGCCTTATCCTTTGTATCTTTGGAACTGAACTCAAATAGGAGCTGACTTAACATCTTTCCAGGAACAGATGTAACCCTACAGTTTTGAAGATCTCTTTTCTGCATTACTTACACAGTGGGGGCCTCCTCTGATCGCCATGATTTTTTCCCTCCCTTGTTCAGCTTGGTCACATCTCTTCCTAATAGCACTATTCTTAGTCAAATGAGTCACCATAGCTGAAGTGGCAGCACCACTTACCCCATAAGGTTTTGGTGTGATGGATGAACCTGCTTCTAGTCTAGGACAGCAGCCTCTGACAGAAAAGAACAGATCACAAGTCTTCCAGCTGTTGATCCCAACATAGCTGTTGTTCACTCAGTAGAAGAAAGTTTTACCATGCTTCATATAAGAAAACTGAATAATGGGTATGCCATTACAGGAAACTGTCCTAGTAATCTGCAAGTAACTCATAGAAAATAACTTTGTTGGCTAGAAAAGGAAACAGAGACATGATATTTGTAACAAGTTTGAACATTTGAGTTGTTTGACAGAATTGGTTTTGGGCAATAAATCTTTCGCAATTTTAAGTTACAATAATGATATAATTATGGTAATATGCTAATAATTGCTAATGTAAGTTTGATGTTAATGAAAAGAGTGATTTGTGTAGGTAATAAGAATTAGACACCCTAATGTATTGATCTCAATGTGTGTGAGAATATCTTGGAGAATGAATATGTAAGTAGATAAAATGAGGCATGATTCTTCAGAGTTTTCCCCAGGGCAGTTTTTACTAATGCCAGACCACCCGCCTCAACCAGGCTACGTGAAAAGGAAAGAAGATAAGCTGAAACCCTACTAAAAACAGACACTTTAATTTTAGTGATAACGAATGCTAACTTAGATCCCTACTTCTGCTGAATTAAATCTCTTTCTTCAATAAGCTTAGTCCAGACATTAACCTAGCGAGTTTAACAAACATTAATAAGGCCTCATCAAACTAATTTTATATGACAGAATTCTTGCTTTGCCAGTAACATCTCTGGAAAGTTTATTCACAGCATGCTGAAATTCAAATAGGAGATTTTTTTTTAATACTGCTGCTTCCATGATAGAATATAGATAAGTCAGCACATCCACCTGTGTATCAGAAGACACAGGTCTAGGTTAGATAGAAGGCCTTCCTACTGTTTGTATTTTATCCAGTTTTGTTTGTTTTTAAACTATGTGGATATATAAAAAATAAGGAAATGAAAAAAGAAGATAATTATTTTTCTAAGAATAGTAGGTAAAACAGCTCTAGGGAGATATAAGTCTAAAATCGCTGTTTCAAATGAGTAAACAGGGAGGACCTTCTAACCAGACTAAACTGAGCAGAAATTGGTTGGATACAAACTGTTTCCTTCTCCTTTGCCTTTTGTGTCTTGTTTTTTGATATCTTTTCAAGAAACAAGACATTTGGAAACTTTCTAAAAATGAGGTAAAATCCATCAATGTTAGCATAAAAATTTAGCTAGCAACTCTGAAGCAGGCATAAACATTTTCATCTTTTTGAAAAAGATGCAGACTTCTGAATATGATCTGATAATGTTCTCTTAATTGACTGTTCTATGTTAATATCATGCTGCGCTTTAATATTTCATCAGATATTGCTGGTTTATATAGTACATGACTGCGGATACTCTAAGGATAGCTTAAGGCGATTTATGCTGAAATATAACTAATATAGCTCATCTCTAGATACCATAGGTGCTTGCTGTGACACTATTGTGGCCAAATCTTAAAACTGAGTCTTAAAATTCTCTTACGCGTTATGATAACAGCTTCTGCATGAACACATTGCATTTTGTTCATTACCAGCCCCAGATTAGAGCAAGCGGGCAGAGAAGAGATGAAAAGCCCATATTGGCATGAGTGTGACTTGCAAGTACTGCAAAGGAATCCTCTGATAAACTCTCAGAGCTCTTTCAGTTTCTTTGGGAAGCATTCAGCAACCACAATTATTAAATCTTTCTTTCAGACCCTGTGTACCTTTATTTTCTGAAATAAATTACACTGGTATCCTACAGTCAACAATCTCTTTCATTATAAAGTCTGATTTGCAATCTGTAAACTGAATGAACAAAGAATGGTATGGAAAAAACTACATGCACTAATGTGATTATAGATGGTAATACTTCTAAGACACACTAATTAAGGCTGTATAGGCAACCTTAATTCTGACATTTTTCTAACTTCTGAGCAATTGACCTTGAAATCTTAACACTCCTCATGTATCAATTATAATTAGCTTTTAAGAGCATGAAAAAAAAACATTGTCAAGGCAGAAAAAAAGAGCAGAAATCTTCCTCTGGAACCAAACTGTGCTTTTTTGAGACTCAAACCCTTCAGAACAGCTATTCAGAAGGCTGCAAAGCAACCTACCACAGACTGGCCTGGTACCATTAGTAACCCATCCATGTCTGAGCAACAAGAAAGGGGAACACACACCCACACTGGGAGGTTTCCCAAATGTCTGTTGTCGGGAGACAAAGGTTGTGATTGGGGATGACAGGGGGCTTGGTACTACTGCTATTGCTGCCAGGTTCTGCTGTTCTTGCTTGGCCTCTGTAGTCCCGTTTCAAGCTTCAACTGTAAACGGGAGAAATAACTTCACTCAAACTTGTATTCAGCTGCAGTAACACAGGCTCATAACATGCACCTGGCATGCAGAACCTTTCAAAAATGAACCATGAAAGTCTGAAGATTCCACTAACATGCAATTCTGGGGGAAGTTTATGGTATAATTTAGCACTGGTCCACTTTCATAGAGAGTCCAGAAGACAGACCCATGATGTCACCTGTAAAAACATGAAAACCTTTCCTCCACGTCAAGCAGGAGCAATGTTGCTTTTCTTGCTACTGTTATTAATATGACCCTGCAGTATTACCTCTCCAATCTCATTGTGAGAACCTCTTTACTCATGTTTTATGTATTTTTAAATAATTCTGACACTCAAGACAGAAAACTTGAATATAAATACTGGAGTACGGAAAACCTACAGATTCTGTCAAAATAAGTGTCACTGAGAAGTGTTTTGGAATCTCTCTATCTCTATTCCACGGACAGTATTAAACACAAGGCTTTGAATTTCAATTAGTAGACAAATAAATACAAAAATAAATAAATAAATTCAAATCGTATAAGAGACACAGAGATAGAAATATTTCTTTTAGAATACTTTGAAGTAAATAAAATGTCTTATGGCACAGATGAGCTCCTAGTGACAGTGGCAAATCTTGTTTCAGTTCAATCTCTGTTTGAATTCCTTGCTTGGCTGAGGAAGGAATAAAATCAATATTTCTTTGCATATTTGCCTTTACATGCTACCACAGTGAACTAAACCTTGAATCACAATTAGCAACCAAAGTCACATAGTTTGTGTCAAACAACTAAAGTCCAGGTCTAAAGAATTATAAACATAAAACAGAATCTGCTTTGGCCAAACTTGTTTTGGAAGATAAAAATAATTTTTTCTCTTCTGGAGCCCCAGTCTGAATTTAATTTGATTTTGATGCTATAATGTTAGAGGAAAAAATGTCACCAGGAACTATGACATTCTCAAGTGACACAGCCAAGAGATTCTCAATACAATATAATAATTCTTCAAGAGATGCTGCCCAGGGAGAAGACTGTCCTAAGAATTAATGAATATAAGCAAGCAATAAACAGATTTAGTGTTATCATTTTCTCATCATTGAGATTCTGGCATATTTGCAAACGATATGTATGCAAGAACATATACAGCTAGCTTCACCTTTCCAGTGCACATATTTGTATTTTAGCTTCTTTAACTTTTAGCATTTTTTTCCCCCCAGATAAATCTCAATCTGTTCTAGTTTTCGCTGACTCTTTCTATTACTTTTGTTTTGTTGTGGCTTTTTTTAACATTCATCAGAAAAAGTGACTGGAATATTCCTTGAGATCAAATTCTGTTTATTCAGGGAAAATACAAGAAATCATTTGATAGCATTGATGCTCAGTTATTCTTTTCAGAAACTGTTTATTTTAGTTTGAAGAGTTATCTTAAAACAATGGTAAATAAAGAGAATGACTAAGAATCATTTTAAATTTGAAGAATTTTAGAAAAATTTTAGTAGAAACATAGACTCATAGAATCATAGAATGGTTTGGGTTGAAAAGGACCTTAAGATCATCTAGTTCCAACCACCTGCCATGTTCAGAGACACCTCCCACTAGACCATGTCACCCAAGGCTCTGTACAACTTGGCCTTGAACACCACCAGGAATGGAGCACTCACACCTTCTGGCAACTTGTTCCAGTGCCTCACCAACCTCACAATAAAGAACTTCTTCCCCTGTTCATGTTTTAACCCATTACCCCTTGTCCTATCACTACAGTCCTTAAAGAATTGTCCATCCCCAACATCCCTATAGGCCCCCTTCAGATATTGGAAGGCTGCTATGAGGTCCCCATGCAGCCTTCTCTTCTCCAAGCTCAACAGCCCAAACTTCCTCAGCCTATCTTCATAAGGAGGTGCTCCAGTCCCCTGATCATCCTCGTTGCCCTCCTCTGGACTTGTTCCAACAGTTCCATGTCCTTTTTATGTTGAGGACCAGAACTGTACACAATAATCCATGTGAGGTCTCACGAAAGCAGAGTAGAGGGCAGGATCACCTCTTTCAACCTGCTGACAGCGCGTCTCTTGATGCAGCCCAGTATACTGTTGGTTTCTCTGCTGCAAGAGCACATTGCTCGTTCATGTTAAGTTTCTCATCGACCAACATTTTCTGTAGAATATCAGAATACCATGAATACCTGGCAGCCTGTCTTATTTATGGAAAAAGGTCTCAAAAGCTAGATGACAGTGTCAGAAGGTATGCCCACATGTAAAACAGACAATCTAAATAGTGCTTTCAGTACATAAAATCTTCTTCACAATTTCTGTCCTGTTTAGAGAATCTTTTTAATGCACGCAGTCTTTAGTACTGATAGTCTTGAGGCTACCAGTTTCATTGGTACTTCATTAAATTGTGTCTCTGGTGACTATAATGACAGAAGGTCATTCTACTCAGTCCACTCAGTGTGGGTTATGGCAAAATAATAGTCAGGATTTCTTCTAAGAATAGCTGTCATCATGGCTATGCTGTTCAGTTGGACTCTTTTCTAAGAAAATAACAAATGTTTCAGTAACTCAGTAATAACTTAGAGCCCCTACATCTTATCTGTATGACATCAGCGTTCATTCAGTAGCTTCACTGTGGGAATGAAATACAACTCCGTGAACATGTCTGCATGTCTAAATCAAATGTGTGAATAATAAACTCACTAGAGTGTGGGGGCCTGCATGCTATACCAGAAAACAGGAAGGGCATACTGGGCCAGACCAAGGGTCTGTTGGCTGAATGATCTTTGACAATAGGAAGTGGCAGCTGAGTAAACAAAGCCTGTGAGAACCAGGCAAGCCCCTATGTTGCAAGCTTATTCTATAATTTCCCTCCTCTATTCTCCCAGCTTCCAGCAGGCTACCTGGGGACTTCTGGAGTCAGAGATAGTTTTGTTTGCCAAAGTCCCAATGTGTTTCTCTTCCATGAGTTTGTCTTATTTCTGTTTGAACCAATTTGCACTTTTGACATCCAGAATACTGCTTGGCAGAGTTTCCACAGTGTATGTACTAAGGTAAAAATAATTTTCTTGTTTGCTTCTCTTAACCTGTTCACTGATGATGTAATTTTTTATTCAGTAGTTCTTATACTGTTAGAAACTAGGATTGTTTTCTGCTGTTTTATCCTGTGGGACCTGAAATCCCAGCTAAATTCAATCCTACAGGAGTCATATATTTCTGAACTACAATTTAAGTTGCTACACCATTCTGTTACAATGAATGCATTTCTTTCATAAAAGACATGTTCATGTTCAGGACAGGTTCTTGTTCAGGAAAATTATTTTTCACTGTTGAGTTAACCTATCCTGAAAAGAAAGACATTTATATAGAGATTAGCATTCAGATTTGGTGTTAGAATTTCCTGTCAGTTACTTAGAATCAGGTTAAGGATGTTGATTCTTTTACTAATCAGAAACAATGATAAAAAAACAAACTTTACAATTTAGTATTTGACAATTGATGTTTTCAAGCAATAATAGCACCATTCAGAATCACTTGATAAAAAGTTTCATAAGCACAATGTAAGGCATTCCAAAGTTGATTTTCAGACAAAAACACATTGGTTTTCATCCCATAAATAAGCTTTCTGGGCTGCAAGAGCACACTGCAGGCTCATGTTCATTTTTTCATCTACCAACACCCCCGAGTCCTTCTCCGCAGGGCTGCTCTCAATCTCTTCTCTGCTCAACCTGTAGCTGTGTCTGGGATTGCTTCAACTCAGGTTTAGGACTTTGCACTTGGCATGGTTAAACTTCATCAGGTTGGCATCAGCCCACCTCACAAGCATGTCAAGGTCCCTCT
>JAOEHX010026007.1:0-13132 GCA_025448015.1 Bolborhynchus lineola | reverse complement strand
CACATGAAACTTGGCTTTAGTTATACAACAGGCCTGCAGTCAAAATGTGAAAAAAATGTGTCCCTCTTTGTAGATGGAAAGCAATTCTTGTATTTAGGGTGCTAGCAGGGCAGTTCATAGGGTTCAGCTCCCTGCTCTGCCACAAATGCCTTGCCTTGACCACAAGATTCAGTTCAGATGTTCTGCTGCAGAGTCTTGCAGAAGTTATAGTTAGGCTGTTTCAGGATTTCTTTCTTCATTGTATGCAATTAGCCTTCATGAACTGAACCACAGCCCCACAGACGCAATCTCATCTCTTGTTAATAGGAGACCATGTTCTCTTTCACGGAAGATGTAGCTAAACAATAAGCCGTGTTTAAGGAGAACATACAGCAAATTGTCTGTAACTTCCAGTGGAATAGAAATATTTCACAAAAAAATGATTCACAACAAATTTTCACAAGGCAATTTCATTTCATTGGTTTTGTCTGCCTTTGCCTTGTGGAAGGGCTCTGTTTTGATGCCAAACAGACATCAAGGAGCCAGAAGGGTGGGGAATTTGTAGTTGAAAATATGAAGAGAGGAGACTGGTTTCTGAAACACTTGGAACTGACAATACAGCTAATAATCTGTGGCTTTTTTTTTTTAAGAATTAGAACCTGGCTGACTCACTCAACTTTTGCTAAATCTAAAAGGTTATTGAGATACATATATAGTTGCTTACATTAGTAGTACAAGTTTGCCTAAATAATTTTCCAAACCTTAGAGAAAGAGAAATTTGGCCTGAGACAGCTATTTTGAAGTCAAGAAGTAATGATATCCTGTCTACATATATTAGCCAACATTATTATTCATAATTAATACATATTCATGATTATTATGACTAAATTCATATCTAGCTATGGATAAAATACTTCTGCTGTGAGTACTCTGGGATACAAACCACCTATTTCCATCCAGAAACTAGGGCAGTACTGTGCCACTCCTGTTTCATACACAGAGGGTCTGTTGAAAATAAATTCCAAATTAAGCCCTAAAGGCAGCAGGGAAGGTGGGATGCAGCAGCAGGCTTCCTTTAGCAGGAATTTTCTGGTTACTTCATGGAGTTAAGAAGTTGTTCCGGGGAGGGCTCTGAGCTTTCCAGCTGAATCCCATACATAAAATAATTTCCTATTGTTTGTGGTTTAGAAAGTAGCTATTAGGCCATGACCAGAGAAAATTCAGGATAGATATGAGAACTCTTTAATAATTTAGCTGTGAGCAGAGCAAACTAGATCTCTGTGGAGATAACTTTAGGTAAGTCCTGCTGACGTTCTGCTGGGCTTTCAAATGCTGTTTGCAAATTCAGAACTACAATAAATTTGCAATAATTGACCTCAGCAGCCCCTCTCAGGTGCTTTTATCCCAAGTAGTTTGCCAGCTTTCTTAAACATGCTTTACTGTATATTGACACTTCAGCTTTTTGGGTATTTCTGTTTCTTTGCCTGTATGAACCACTCCTTAAAATGGCCTGTTTCCCTGGCACTGGGAATGAAACTGGAACAGCTTGTCCTGGCAACTGTTGCTAGTCTACAGTAATTGGATGTATTAAAAATAAAAACAACAACAAAACAATTGTTTTTCCTCATTCCTTCCCAGTAGAAATCAATTAGTCACAGCCTTTATTTAGCACATGTGACATTTACCTAAGCAAAGGCAACTGGTGAGCTGGTTATGTGTAACAGTCCTGGGGAGCACAGATCTTACTCATGCTTCAGGCTTTGCTCGGTTGTCTTGCTTGTCACCAAGGGTCAGACATTATTCATGGCAGTGCAGGATGCTTCTGGAAACAGGACAAACTGCTATGGGATCCTTATTGCCATGAATTTGAAAGGAATTGTATAGGGGAACCAGATATTTTACTTGTCATTGGGAGTATCCTCCAGCAACACGCCATGCAAAGAGCTTTCCCTTGTGGGCTTCATGCCAGGGCCATATCCTCAACATAAACTGTCACCTTCAGTGCTTGCTGGCTACTGTCCATCAGATCTCCATGTGCTTCTGCCCACATGAGGGCTTAAGCAAGAAAGCACACATTTTTTCCTCCATCAGACATTACCTGCCCCACTCCCTCTCAATCCCCATTCTGACATTGCTTATCTTCAGGCTCCATAGACTGAATTATCTTGATAAACACCTGACTCATGACATGTGGGTGCAATTGTCCTGGGAATGCTGCTCAAGTCAGGTTAAAATTCAGCAGTGGACAAAACCAAAAAGGATAATCAGTAAAGCTTTGGTTTAGTTTGTGTGGTTTCATTTTGGTTGAGGCAAATCTCACTGAAGTGGAGGTGGCAGGGGACTTCCTGCAGGTATTCATTTTCCATCTTGGGCTGAGGTCATCTGGAGCTACGTCACCCATGCGTGACAGAAACACCTTGACCACCTGGCACAAGGCAGATGACCTTTTGATAAAAACCATGCAGTTTTGACTCTCTAACCTGCTTGCATTGGTATGCATTTGGGCTGTAGTAGTATAGCTGGGGTCTAGCTACCTGTCCTACCACATGCTACATGCCCTAATAACTGCTGAATTTCCTTCCTGCAGACTCCCTGCCACTGTTGTGACTCCAACTCATCATTTTCTTTGCATTTATTACCTGTATCTAAGAGAAAATTGAGTCAAATTAAATGTTTAATGCAACTTTGAAGAATTTTCTCAAGGTTTCCCTTTGCTTTAATAAGAAATATCAGGAATAATTCTTGGTTTGTGCCAAATTAAATTGTTCTTTTTATTTTACCACCACTGCTGTCACATTAGACATTACCTCTGTATCAGTTATGACCAGCCTTCTGTGTTGCCTGTGTTTTGTGTGTTGCCAGTGTTTTGAGGTGTGGCTTCTGTCTGTCAACTGTCTTTCTCAGAAAAAAGCTCTTTCTTTCCTCTGACAGTATGTTGAATGAAAAATAATGCTCTCACCTCTCATTTTCATCTGAGGCATCACCCTGCTTCTGCAAAGCATGCTATTTTGGTGCGTACATTCACACGAGAATGTTCTTTATCAGCTGGTGATTAATGATTGCTGAGGTTCAGAATATATAAAAATTTTATTTTTAAAAGATACAGTGCCATACATAAAAGCCTCCAAGGGTGACTTTGAAGTTTGAAGATAATTATTTGGCAAGCACTGTGGGGTCTGCTGACATGGTTGGTTAAAGAACATATTGTGCTAATTTGCAGTTATACTAACAGAGATAAGAAGCATGAACTACAGAACTGAGTACAATCAGGGGCATGTAAATGGGACCTATGTTATGTCTGCCTGATCTCCTGAGGTTCTGGCTCTATTTTAGAGTATTTCTTTATTTAAAACTCCACTGTCAGAAAGAGAGATGTGTTGAATATTCCAAAGGAATGTGAAAGCTGGAAGACTCGCCAGAAAATGAATTTTCCCTTTAATGCTTTATACATGATTCATCTATTGTTACCTGCTTTTCCTCTCCCGTCTAATTACAGAATGCATGAATTTTAGTTCCCATTTTAATACATCTATCAGTGTTAGAGACTTTATTGGATGAATTGATAGGAAGAGTCCATAGGCAAGGGTGTAGGTCAGCAAATAACTGTAAGGACATTGGTCTTCTAGTTTTGCCTTACTGAGAGTACCCAAGATAAACTCAGTTATTTGTATAGGAGTGATTAAAAATACCTGCTCCGTTTTTCTGCCAGACATTACTACCGCAGCAGCAGAGGCAGCAGAAAGGGTGATATACCTTTCTTTCAGCTACAGAGGTCATAGCCTGGTGTATTCAGTGAAACTGCAATAAGTCTTAGCTTTTGGGCAGTAACTTCTGGCTGTGTGGGCAGGCAGCTGAGAGTAATAGCCTCTTAAATTATTCCAGCATATATTGCAAGAACTCATTTAGAGGTTCTCTGCATAATCTTAGGCCCATATTTCCTAAGGTGCATTCCCCTTCAAGAAGCTTTGTGTGCAAGCTGTACATTTGCACCTATGTGCATGTGGTCATTAGGCTTCTCATCTGTGCATGAAACTGTGAAAATGCACACATGAAATTGTCTTGCATGTAGCATGGGAGGATATCCATAGTGCGACTGATCACAGTAATGTCCTGGTGCATTTAGACATCCTGTTTGTCTGCCTTTGTAAAGTACCCGATAACAGCACCATGCTGCAGCACCTGCCTGGGAACCTGAAATAGCAACTCAAAATTCAGACATTTCTCCTTTACAGTGGCCCATAGCATGCCAAGTTTGTATGCATCATCTAAACCCCTTAAACTTTCCCTGGGGTTCTTGTAGAAAGCAAGATGCTTCTTTTTCTCTCCCAAGAGTACGGAGCTGCTGCCTCTCACTGATGCTTGTCAGGATACCATTTCCAAATCCCCTCAGTCCTGCCCTGCTGCATGCCACTCAGCAGCAACCTCGGTGTCTGTGCTGCTAATTCCTGCTCACCAGTGGAGCTGTACTGTTCAGAAATCAGTTCAATTACCAGTATCTTTGGAAAATCTCTCATGGCAAGAAAGTTTTGTGGATTAGGAGGCAATGGCTATAAAACTGGGATGTCTGTGACTTTAGTTTTTGTTTGTTGCTTGGTTGTGTTTTTATTGTTAAAGGGTTAATGATGTGCTATAATCCCACATAATCATTATACTATTATTGGAATTAGCTAATTTTGTTGTTTGTGCTTACTAAAGTATAGTATACACGCATGTGTGCCAGGACAAAGGTGCAATATCAATGGAATTGCATATGAAGTTTAGCAAATAGATATCAGAATGAATAGTTAACAGGCACGGCAATTGTGACATGTGAGCCTCCACTCAAGTTCATATGGCTTGCAGCTGAAGTCACATAGAAACTATGGTTAATATTAGCCAATTTCAGTTAAATCTTAGTGATCATGCGTGTTATCAGACCAATAAGAACCCCAGTTTGAGCACATTTATCCCCAGGTTGACATCTGGAATTTGAGTTTCCTAGCAACATCTGGCAACTTCAAGGCCAGTAATGTTTGAAGCTTACTTTAACCTATAAATGACACCTCCTTATTCTTATAAGGATGACTTTTATCAAGTCTATTTTCTAGTTTTGATTCTTTTGTTCAGAAAATGAAGACTATTCACAGGGTCCAAATACATACTCAATTTTGAAAGGGTTGATGTTTCCTTTATTCAATATAATTTTTGGCTGCCTTTTCCTTGAAATGTTTCTGTTCCACTCCCTCTATCCTGAAGAATTCTGATAATGGGTTTGGGTAAAGTCATCAAAAAATAAAAGTAGTGAAATGCATGAAAAATCAGAAGGGTGTCTGCTTTTTTTTGGATTGCTTCCTTCAAATAAGGTCTGAAGCAATTTAAGCAGAACATGATCTTTTCTTCTTCCATTAGTGAAGGTCAGTTATCAGTGGGTTATATCTGTGTAGAGAAGTTAGTTACCTTACCATAAATGCAATTTCCACTCTTATTCCTTAAATTTACCTTGATGATAGCCATGCTACGCTGTATATTGTGTAATAACAAAAAATTAGAATTATCTCTAAGCACAAGCTGTAGTTCTGATTAAATACGTTTATTACTTAAAGTTTTCAGCCCAGTTTAGATTTGTTTCCCTTCTTCTCTTTCCAGATTGAAAATATTGCAGTAAATGAAGACTCAGAATCTGCATTTCTTCTTAAGAACACTGATCCTATAAACATTGTTGACTGTCTTCTAAGAAAGAGAACCAGTAGCAGGAAATCTGGTACTGAAGGCATTTTTCCCTCATATCCCTTCCACCAGACCTCATTCCTTTGTTTTCCAGTCTGAACCTGTTTGTAGTGACATTTATACTTTAGTTTCATGTTGGGGTGTGTGTGTAATTTCAATGTAACTGCGTATATAGAGGCAGGTATCTCGTGCCTGAGAGCATTTCAGACATACTGTTTCTAGGATTGCTGTATACCACCTGCACCAATTTTCAGGGGAGATTTTCGTTGCAAGAGTATGTCTATGCTGCACAGTGGTCTGCTGTTCAGAAAGCAAACTTGTTTTCTAATTTTCTAGCTTGCTAGCTCACTAGAAAACTGGCTCTTGAGAATCACTTGATGATATATCATATATCTGAAGTTGGCACTGCATTGTGGAGTGCAGCCAGAGCCTTAAGAGCCTTTAAAGGATGAGTGGCTATTACTGATCTATAAAACATTATTGCATAGCAATTTATTCCACAAAACCAAAATGATACACAGAGAAACAGTATTCATTACATAAACAGCACACTTTAACAAACAAGATTGACATTCTATAGGGAGCACACATGCAGAAATGAGAACTTCGTAAAACAAATTGTAAAAGGAACAAACTGTTACAGTCTGATGTAATTTCAGTAATTTTGTAATTGAGAATTTCCACCCACTACGTGTGAAAGCAAAAGTACACATAGTCCTGCACACCCATTATGTATTTACTTTTTTGATAGTGGCAAGCATGTTAGCTGGTGAAATGATGGCTTTGGGTCCTTTCCACTATTCCTTGACTGTTCACAGAGGTGTCATTGCTTCCTAAGGTTCTGAAGGAGAAAATTTGAATTTTGATTATTAATATCACTCCTAACAGGAAGAAATGAAAATTTTAACCAAAACAAAACCATCTATTTAATTGGGGATTTTTTTTTTTTTTTTCTCCAGAGAGAGAAAATAAGTGTATTGGGAGGAAAACTGTATGGTAGCTTACAGCTTATTTCTTTCAGACAGTAGTAATGGAAACTGTCCTTTTGAATATAATTACATATGTGAACAATCTGTGAGACCTGCCAAGGTTTTCATTGCTGTAAAGTTAATCTTTCATCTTTTCAAACATTTATTTATAGATCCATATCAATTGCAGGAAGAATAACAGCAGCTATGTCCTCAGTTCTAGACATTTGTACTAATTGGTAGAAAAGTGTATATGTATATATATATATATATATACAAACACACACATCAGTATTCCAGACACACACCAGAAACTTCTGTACAGCTTAAAGTAAAATCAAACTCATATTTTCCATTTCCATTTTTGAACCTAACTTTTTATTATGCTGCAAATTTTACTGACTTACTAGGTTCAGATACTGCTTATCATTCAAATTTAGGTCATTCATACAAACCGAGCCTGAACATCAGATATTGGAAGGTCAGGTTTTGGCACTATACTTCTGAAAGATGTGAATCAGTTGGAAGGAATCTGGATGAACGCAACAAGAATGAGCAGGGGTCTAGAAAACATAACGCATGAAAAAAGATTGAAGGTACCTAGGTAGTTTAGCCTAGAGAGGAGTAGACAAGGAGGAAAAATTTTAATAGTTTCCAAATATCTAAAAAGCAGCTATGCTTATTTATTTTCCAAGCTGATGGCTAAAAAAGCAAGAAGGAATGGTCTTAAACTGTGGTAAGGGAGAGACAGAGACACTAGGAAACACACTGTAATGGTATAGCTGGAGAAGCACTGGAAGAGACCTGACATCTTGATCACCTGGAGATTTTAAAGAGTAGGTTAGAAAAACATCAGCCAAAAGTAGACTTTGGAGGGGTCGGAAGAGGGACTGAAAGGATTGAAAGGGTTGAACAAAGCAATCTTTGGAGAATCTTTTAAAAACTTGTTTCTAGGTGACATGATTTCACATCCTGGGCTGTTATAGTAAGGCATCACACTCCCTTCAGTATCCTTTCAGGTATCCATGATGGCCTCAAGATACATCTCATTTTCTGGATCAGAATGTACCAGTGGAAAAGGTTACCACCCCATGTTGCTGCATGCAGTGGGAACATACATAGGTCTTTTCAGTCAGCTGCAAGAGTGGCTTACATGGATGCTCCAACAAGATTTCAGTCAAAATAATCGAATTAGTAAAGATCTATTTGAAGTGAGTATGATAATCTGGCTATCTTATTTGGCTGAGCAGCTTTTGCTAGCATGTTTCTAGCAAGATAGATAAGGAGGAGGTGAGGCTGGGCTATTTGGTCAAGCATGTTTTCTTTTCTCCTCTTAGGACTTTGCAGACATTGGTCTGACCATAACTGTCCATGTTAATCTTGCTGCTTTCCCACCTGCCATCCTTTCTTCAAAAAATGAATCTTTACCATTTCCTCACATCCCGATAATTTTTAGATAGTTTTTATTTTGTTGGACAAAACTGATTGCCAACCTGATACACTCTCTAGAGGGGCAAAGGCAGGGACTGGGAGAATCTTCCCACTGTGGGAAAGATCAGGTTTGATATCATCTAAGGAACATGAACCTGCACAAATCCGTGGGACCCGATGAGATGCATCAGTGAGTTCTGGGGGAACTGGTGGATGAAGTGGCTAAGCAGCTCTCCACCATATTTGAGAAGTCATGGCAGTGCAGTTAAGTTCGCACTGACTGGAAAAGGGGAAACATAGCTCCCATTTTTCACAACAGAATAAAGAAAGACCTGGGGAAGTACAGGCAAGTCAGTCTCACCTCTGGGCCTGGCAAAGTCATGGGGCAGATCCTCCTAGAAACTTTGCTAAGGTATGTGGAAAACAAGGCAGTAATTCATGACAGCTAGCATGGCTTCACTAAGGGCAAATAATGCCTGACAAATTTGGTGGCCTTCTACAACAAGGTTATTGCTTTGGTAGATAAAGGAAGAGCAACTGACATCATCTACCTAGACTTTTGCAAAGCATGTGACACTGTCCTGCACAATATCTTTGTCTCTAAAGTGGAAAGACATGGATTTGAAGGATGGACCACTCAGCAGATAAGAAATTGGATGGATGGTTGCAGACAGATTTGCAGTCAGCAGCTCCATGTCGAAGTAAAGACTAGTGACAAGTGGCATTCCTCAGGGGCTGGTATTGGGATTCATGCTGTTTAACGTCTTTATCGGTGATATGGACAATAGGATTGAGTGCACCCTCAGCAAGCCTGCTAACAACACCAAGCTGTGTGGTCCGGTTGACATGCTGGAGGGAAGGAATGCCATCCAGAGGGACCTTGATATGCTTGAGAGGTGGGCCCATGAGAAGTTCAACAAGGCCAAGTACAAGGTCCTGCACCTGAGTCAAGGTAGTCCCAAGCACAAATACAGGCTGGGCAGAAAATGGATTGAGAGCAGCCCTCAGAAAAAGGACTTGGGGGTGTTGGTTGACAGGAAGTTCAACATGACATGGCAACGTGTGCTTGCAGCCTGGAAAGTCAGCTCTGTCTTGGGCTGCCTCACTATGAGGGTGGAGAGCCATCAGCATAGGATGCCCAGAGAAGTTGTGGCTGCCAGATCCCTGGCAGTGTTCAAGGCCAGGTTGGACAGGACTTTGAGGTACATGGTGGTCCAGTGGAAGGTGTCCCTGCCCATGGCAGACAGGTTGCAACTAGATTATCCCAAAGATCCTGTCCAACCCAAACCATTCTATGATTCTATGATTCATGCATCTAGATTTGTACCTCTGATATTTTTTACTGGACATGAAGTTAGTGTATGTTTGGATAAATTACAGCCAGTGCAAGACAGACTGGGGTTGGAGCCTGTCATTGTCCTCAGAAGAAATAGGCAAGATAGATAATGTTTTACCATTGTTTTAAATATTATGTTCATTTTGATATATTGCCTTTCTGGCAAACAGGGTCCATTCTTCAGGAGCTGCCAGCATGAAGCTAGTAATACATTACATACTGCAAAATCAGTCCAAGAAGTTATAGTGGTAACTGGCAAGGCCTCCTCTTCTCAACTGCCTGTTAATATTTAGAGGATAACTTGGACATTTCTGTTCTTTGCTAGCTGGAAGTCAGGATACAACTTCAGATTCTGGGGAAGAAAACAGAAACTAAGAGTTTCATCAAATGGTACTTCTCAGACTTTTATGCTGAGAACCCAAAAGGTCTCAGAAGTTGTGTTCTTCACTTTTTGATGCCTGAATTCCTTTCAATGCCTAGATTTCAGTCAGACCAGCAGACCCAAGCCAGGTGCAGCCCCTTTCTGTATTGTATCAGGAGAGGTAAGCACCTCAGAGTGGAGGGGGCTGCAAACACATGTGAGCTGGGCAGAAAGCCACCCCGGGTGGCTGCTGGAAAACACAACGGGTGGAGATGCCCTGAAAAGCCTTGTTTTCTCCTGAGGCCTGCCCTAGTCATGGGGCTGTTTGGAATGGTGTGAGGCTCATACAGATGTTCTTGAAAATGGGACTGAGTGACAGGCCACGGAAAGGAGATAGAAGTGAGCAGCAGGCAAAGGAAGGAGGTCCTCCTCAGTGAATGAGGCCACCTGGGAGTTAGTGTGAGCCTTATAGCTGTGATATGCACCAGGAGGGCAGCTGAGTATTCCTACTGCAGACAAAAATGTGAGTGCTTCTTCCTATCTGATGCCTCTGAATGAATCTGTAGTTGCCATACCACTGTGGACTCATTTTGGCCAGAGGTGGAAAATGCTTTCAGCCTTGTGTCTCCCACATCCCAGAGCTATCCCCTATCTGCGAAGTCTCTGGGCGGAAAGAGGAGGTTAGTTCCATCATCCTCTCTTCTTCTAGTTACATCTGACAGGGGAAGAGTCCTCACCTGCTCTAGTTTTGAAACAAAGGTAAGAAAAATGTCCGAGAGTGGGAATCTTGAGGGAGATAACTGAACAAGGCACATATATCTCAGAACATAAAACAAAAGCCTTCCCCAAATAACCCTTGGTTGTCTTAGCTGTGTTCATACTCAGTATGCAAGCTGGTTTAAGTCATTTTGGTGTACTCGTTTGTAGTATTTCCTGCGCTGGCCTCTTTGGAGGAAGCCTTATTTTGCAGGATTGGAGGGAAAATACTGATGAAACAATCTGAAGGCATCGTATCTGAGTTAACTGCTCCGTCTCTTTTGAGACTCTGTAAAAGAGAAGGGGTACAGCTGTGTTCTTGACAGGGATAGTCTTGGTATTACACAGGTATTCCGTTAGGGACCTCATGAAAGCAGACATGATTAGCAATACACTGCAGACTGGTAAGTGTGAGTGCACGGCTACTAAAAGGCTAAAATAACCTCAACACTTTCTTCCATTTTTTGAGAACTTGCATCCATCTGCCATATCTCTTGTCCTACCTACCATTTCTGGACCTTCTATACATCCCAGGTGTGTGTAAGCATGACTTGCACAACCTCCATCTGCTCTGTGGTCCATGTTGGGCATAAGAACCTTACATCACTGCCATGAAGGGCTCCTTGCAAACTAAGCACACTTTTGGGGTGAGAGGGTATGATGCCATCTTAAAGGGAAACTCCCATCTGAAGATTTCATTGCACTCACATGTAACTGTTGGGATGATGCAGAGGGATATAAAGGTTTGTATCCTTATTAAAAATGAGTACGCATTCCAAAGAGCAGTAATTTTTACAAGAGTTCATTGAGAATTAGAATTGTCATAGAATTTAGTATGACCCTGATAATTCTTGAAGATTTGAAGTTGCCCTTGTTTTTCATTATATTTGCAGTCTCTTACTTTATAATGACACTTCGCTAGTTTTACGAGAGACACTGTATCTTGGTCTATCTTTCTGTACTATCTGCTTTCAAAGGCAAACGCGTGCCAAGATGCATTTCATTCAGACTAGAAATTGAAATCCCTGCCAGATACAGCATCACACTAATGAAGTTCAATGCAATTTGTTTGGAGTGCTAGAAATAGCTATAAAAATGGAAGCTAGTTTCATTCTGTAAATCCTCAGCTTACAGGTTTACTTACAGTTTAAAGATTTACCTGCATTAATCTAATGAAACTTAACAAGATAGTTGAAAGTTTGTCCACAGTTTCTTTTTAAATAGCTCCTTCTATCAGTAAAACAGTTCTGGAAATACTGCCTGACAAGATAGATAGAACTTATAAATCAGTGGCAAAAAAGTGTGTGGAAGAGGAAATAAGTAACACTGTTATTAAGGACATTATTTTGCATGTATACTGGTCAGAATAAAAATTCATTTACCAGAGCAAAGCCCACTATCTAGAAATACAACACTGCCTAAACCATTTCAGCAACATAGCCAAGGAGTAAGTGAGTTCAGGAAATGAGAAATAGCTCTGGTTTAGCTCAGGAAAGCCAGCTCCTTTTCTTGAAACAATTTCATAACCCTTCACTTGCATATAAATTGCAAGTAATAAGAGACTTGTAAGAGTTGTACAGGCATGTTTTGTATGATGAGCAGCCTCTTCCCAGCTGCAGTTTTCAGAGGTGGGGTGGGGGAGCAGTAGCAGCATTCTTCATAGGACTGCCATTCACACTTTGAACAGGACATATATGGGAACAAGAATAACACTGGTGCTGTTCTGAATGTATATTAGAAAGCACCAACGTGGATATAATTTATCTCTATGGCATCCAGATGCCATGGAAACCCACCTCATATAAGCCAGGATGGGTTTTTTTATGATTTAAATTCCATTTCTTCTGTCCCACATGAAGCGTATGAATACCACCAAGGGAGAATTCGCATATAAACTACCATATGCTTCTTAGCAATTTCAAGCCTTTTCCAAAATGGCAGTAAGATCATTTGTATGATCCCTGTCTACATATTCAATCCCTTAGTTGCTTCAGGAAGAAGCAGAAAACTCTTCAGTGTAAAACTTCATGTAAAGCTCTGTCTGACATTTAGTGTAAACACTCCTACTCTTTCACACAAAACCAGATTGCATTGTGCTTTCACTGGATGGAGAAGTGGCCAGGACAGAGAGCCTAAGAAAGATACTATTTCCTTACCTACTGTCTAAATAGAAGGACCTTAAAATCTTCCTTAGTGGTTTAAACAACCTTTTGTTAGTCTCTTTTTGTAGCATAGTTCTCAGTCTTGGAAGGTTCCCACTCATTGTGAGAAGAGCAATAGAGAATTCATATACTGAAGTGAAGTGCAAGATAGCTCTGTTGTTGGAAACCAACTTTAGGAGCAAAGTTTAACCTGATTTTTTTTTGGAATATGGACAGGCTGAATGAAAAACTGCATTTTCTGTAATATGCTTAAAGTTTACTGAGGACCAACCGAAGACTTGATCATTCTTCTTGTGTTTTTTTCAGAGGCAAATAAGCAAAGTCATTAGAACTGCTTGCATCCTCCCATGAAGTTTCTGTGGTTGAGTTCCATATGTTTTATTCATGTTGTAGAAGACAGATGTTATCTCTCAATCACTCACCATCTTCAGCT
>JAOEHX010026002.1:0-10396 GCA_025448015.1 Bolborhynchus lineola | reverse complement strand
ATCATCTGTTTTGAGAAAGCCCATCTGTCATTCTAATGTCATTATTTGTCTTATGATAAATTCTGTGAAGATTAGTAGAGTATGATTACATTTCCAAACTCTAAAATAGAGATAGAAAGGTCTCTTTAATGCCCACCGATAGGTAAACAGAAATTCCAGAAGTCTAATGTTGTGGGTTGAAAACAAAACAGGTCAAACTGAACACAGCTATCTTGCAGCTTTATGTGTTTGCCTACTAAACACAGGTTAAATGGCCTTGTCTTGTGAATATGACATTGTTAAAATCAAAGAATAAATGCAACAGTACTATCTACAGAAAGAAAAACTAATACATTTCTAACAGGAAAAAGACAAAATATATCTCTATTTGTAACAGTTCTTTTGCTACCAAAAATAGTCTTGGGCTTTGTTTCTCAGCAGTATGTGAGCAGCTTGTGTACTGATTGTAAATTTTTATCTTCCCACTCTAGTCAAATTTTTTAAACAGTAGACTGAAAGATGAACAAACAAATGGAATGACAGCAAAAATAAACAGTGTAAAGTTGAAATCTGTAAAAAAAAAAGACAATCTAAAACAAAGCAGTGAAGCCTGACTCTAATCTCACAAAAACCAGTTCCAGTAGAAGAATAATCCTAACGATCTTGAGGGAGGTACAATGGGAGAAATGAGATCACAGTCAAAGACTCATTTCCTCATTGCTTCTTGGGTTTCTCATACTGGAACTGAGACAGCAAGGGAAAAAAGATCCAGCTGTATTTGAAATAATAAAAAAAAAAACAAACAGAATTTTAAGTTCTTACAAATTTGGAGAAAAGTTTAATTGTAACCTAAAAAAAAAAAAATATATATATATAATGTAGTGTCCTGGGTTCAGCAGTAGCAGTCATTTTTCTCCGTAGTAGCTGGTGCAGTGCTGTGGTTTTGACTTTCAGCCTGGGAAGAACGCTGATAACACCAATGTTTTCAGTTGCTGCTCAGTAATGTTTACTCTGACCAAGGACTTTCTGAGTCTTATGCTCTGCCAGGGAAGACGGGAAGCAGAGACAGGGTGCCTTACCCAAACTGTCCAAAGATGTATTCTATACCACAGCATGTCATGCCCACTATATAAACTGGGGACAGTTGCCCAGAAGAGTTAGATCACTGCTCAGTAAGGCTGGTGGTGAGCAATTGTATTCTTTTCCCTTGTTATTTCCCTTATCATTATTATTATTATTGGTGGTAGCAGTAGTGGTTTGTGTTATACCTTAGTTACTAAACTGTTCTTTTCTTAGCCCGTGGGAGTTACATTCTTTTGATTCTCCTCCCCATCTCTCTGGGAGTGGAGGGTGAGGGAGGAAGGGGGAGCTTGAGAGAGCAGTTGCATGTTTCTGAGTGACCATCTGGGCTTAAACCATGACATGTAGTAATAAAATGGTACCATGAGGGCAGAACAAGTTAGAAATTAATGTTGAGTTACTTTTAAAATATGTGTCTTTTACTTGCAGAAAATTTTTATACAGACTCCCTTCACAAGTGCACAGCATCTACAGACGTGGAAAAAAACACGCTTGTATAAAGAGGTAGAATTATGCTGGTCACCACTGGAAGAACATCTCTGTGTTTCAAAAGTTTTTTCAAAGGATTGGTGACCAAAACAGGCACTTGAAGTTGTAAGAAGGGCAGTTGAGCCTCTGCTCATTGCAGAGAGTTTGGACTATGTGACCTTTGAAGATCTCTTTCAACCCAAACTACTCTATGCTTTTATGATTCTATGAGCACTCCATTAGGCCACAACGGCACTATGCAGTGGTGTGATACGTACCTGCTCCTATCACTTCCACTCTGCCAAACTCTGAAGTATAGACTAACCCTTTGAAACAGCTTTTATGTTTTCATCCCCACTTTATTATGTCAAAGCACAGAAAATATTTCTATAAATCGTCCTCTGCATGTAGACATATCAGTATTAATATAAAACTTGTTTACTTCTTCTTTCCATACAATGTCCTACTGTCTCCCTCCCTATTTATATATATACACACATGTAAATATGTACATACAGTTTTTCATAAATTGTTTAGAAGGGAGATTATCAATATAGTTAACAAAACAATACAAAGATATTGGTAATACACCAGGCTGTACATTACACAAAGAAAATTAAATGACTTGTCCGTGCTTACAAAGCCAGTACAAGCAAGTACAGATCAATATGCCCTAACTTAGATACCTGAAAGTTAATTTCTGGAATTGCAATTACTCAGCCTAAGTTCACCTTATGGCCAATGGAGAAAAAAATTAAAGCAGCATTCATGTCATCCTAAACAAGTCACTTTCTGAAGGTTCAGTTTTCTCCATCCACTATAAAGGCAGCATAGGGCTTCCAGTTCAGCAGTGAGTAAATTTATACACTTACAGTTACATGATATGGACCAACACAGACCTCCTAATTTATATGCTATATATAAATATATATGAATAAATGTTAGTTTTGTATATACATATGTTTGTTGCGTAGAGAGACCTAGGACGTTTGGTTCCTGTTCCTTAGTACTTTTCTTTTGTTTCCATTGGTACTTCATTCTTTCCCTTCCCTCCACTTACTTATATATGACTCTTAAGCACGATGAACTATTTTATTGTTAAGCATTTAAGAAGAGATAAATGATGGTTTGAATGTTAATGCACCAAGGTAGATCAGAATCTGAGCACTGTTAAATGGCCTCTGTGCCACTAGAGCATAGCATCAGTGCTATAAAGAAGCACTCCCTGATGGATTGTTAGCAATACTCTAACTCTTTTCAGGACAATAATATTGACTTCACATTAGATAAACATGAATCTTCTAAACAAGAGGTGAATACACAGGAATCAGCCTCTTCGTGTCTAGCACCTAAAAAGCAGTGGGACACACTCTATAGAGTTTAATTTTAACTGCAATTAACTTTTGCAGTGAAGTGCGGTAAGGTAACAAATGAAGCAGAGTGCTGTAACACAGGAGTAAAGAAAGAATACAGATGGTCATAATCTTTACCTTGACAATTTTTGTTTTTCACAAAGCCCATTATTACATTAAATGGCCTTTATGCTTTCAAAATACCTTTGTGGGAGAAAGAAAATAAAAACCTGTGAGGTATTGAATCTGTGGTTGTAAGTTGCTCAAATGTGAATGTTGACATGACAGGCAAAAGGATGGTCTTTCCTCTTTACCTGTAGACCACAAATTCTGAAAAACTAATGCAATGGCTCAGAGAAAATGTTTAGCATTTCGCAATTGGAAATACATGGTTTATGACTCCAGAAGTCATAGACATCAGTGATTTTTTACCTTTACAAGTGCAATTTTCTGTCTCCAAATACGAGACTAAATTCTGTCGACCAGTATATTGGCATAAGCCTAGCAAAATACACTACTAGCAAGATTATGCAACAACATTTTTAGAAACCTCCCCCTCCCCCAAAAAAAAACCTTCTAGAAAGGGAAACTTTTACAGCATTCTTTCCAATAATAATTAGATGTTAACTGTATAAATTTGTCATTTCAGAAATCAACAGTGAGGTTTGTTGATTTTTAAGACAATTAGATTCCCAATTTTTAAAACAATTAGATTCCTGATTTTTAAATTCTTCTGTTGTTTAGCATTAGAATAACAAGTGTCTGCTGCGTATTGTACCAATAAAGCTATAACTCTTCCTCATTAGAACGATACAGATCTTCAACAAAATAAATGTGCCACAGAAAAGACCACTTTTTTGTAGATGTGGATGTTTATTCCATCCTAATTCAGTATTGACAATTTCACACCTGCTTTTTTTTCCCATGTTTTTAGTGCTCCAAATGTATTTATTAAGAACTTATAAAATATTGATAATAATTCATTTTAGTTTTATTAAATTCTACCAAACATTAAAATCCAAAATTCTTATACTTATGGTAGAAGACCTCGAGGCAGGCTAATTCGCACCCATGCTCCAACCCTAAGTCATCACTCCTGAGGCAAGGGGGCACAAAATCTCAAAATGAAATATATAAAACTTTAGAATCAATTTTAAGTAATGTTAAGCTTGATGGCTTTGTAACAGTGGCAATGGAAATTACTGAGGTGCATGATTCACAGTAAAAAAAAATAGAGTACAGCTAGAGAACATGATGAGAATTCTTGTATAAGATAAGCCCTCGTAGTTTTAGGCCTTTATGACCTTAGTACAAAATGAGTGTAAGAAAAACAGGCTAGAATAGGATGCAAGGATAACGAGTATCTGGAATGGCAGGGGCCCAGCATGGGCTGCAGTCAAACTAACTGATAAGTAGGACAGGATGATTGTTATATCTGTGGTGTTAACGAACCAATTAAGCTGGTATAAGCATCTACTGCACGTGCTTCAAAGGCTGCCAGCAGTGATGAAGATTGTTGGAAGAAGTAAACGAACCCCAAAGACCACCATCACATTTTTGTACACATGCGGGGAACTTTCTGGAAAATGATGTAATACATACGTAGCCTCATGAATATGTATGTGTGCTCCGTAACTATATGAGGACGGCTTGTGTAGCAATATGGGGACACACGTCAGGAGGAGCTATCCCCGGTGTCTCCTGGCGCCGCAATAAAGAATACCTGCTTGTCGACTTAAAACTTTGTTGGCAAGTTTTTTCCTGGAGTTTTCTCCGAATCAGTTCACAAACACCTAGTTCTATTTAAACTCCTTCCCTTGCCAAACACAAAATCAAATCTTAGACCTGGAAAGCAAAAATACAGACCAAGGAGAAATGTCTCATACTTTTCTAGATCACAGTCTATTGCAAGAGTTCTTAAATTGTTCAGATTATAGAATATTTTCAGGCATGGTGGCATTCTGGAAGAGTAAGTCAATTCACAGAGCCTTATGCTCCAATCTGAGAGGAAAATCAAAAGAAGAAATTCCTGTACAAAGATGAATCAGGTAAGAATATTCACAAACGACGTTAGCCTAATCAGAGAAGATACAAATAGTCAAGAGCAAGAAATGTATTTCCCTACAGATTGTGACAGATAATTTGGAGTAAGAGACAACCACCCATTGGCCATCTATTGCACCCTACTGGACATCAAGCGAATTGTCCCTCGAATCCTTCAAAAGCCAGAGTTCTCTCTGTAGTGTTTCTGGCTCTTTAGAATTTTAAATTATCCTGTTAAAAGCCTTTCATGGAATAGGTAGATTTTTTCATCTCTTCCACAATGGGTGAATATTGATAAGGTATTTGTACATTTCACTACAGGTTTTATGAGTTAAAACCAGTACTCTACTGCACTTGTTTTAGTAAGATGCTTAGCCTTAGCAGACAATGTCTGATTTGTATAACACAAACTCTTCCACTTATGTATTTCACAACGAAAATCTCTGCTTTAGAGACGGGGTTATTAAATATGTGCTCTTTCGAATTTTGTCATACTAATAGGTTTGCATGAAAAACATATGGCTACCAAAACTGTACATGTCACTTTACTTCTATGGGTGCATGTTTAGGCAACCAAACTCTTAATAAGTGCTTACTTGTGCAACCCTGTAGGAGGCAATGATACATGTAATAAATATTTAAATCCATGTACAATAACTTATATAGAATTAGTTTTCAAGGTTTCTATGTCTAGATTCTCTTACAAGAGTCAAGATGTCAGTATAATAACCTAGAACATTCTAGACATTGGAGCTTTTTGGGAATTGTGTGAATGGTATCTATCAACGGCGTTTCAGAGGTCAAGGCTCCCTAATAAGGGAGAGGTAAACTGAAGAAGTTGAGTCTGGTGTCACATTTGAACTAGAAATCTCTACCTATTAGATAGGTATGGACCTGGTTCAGGTAACATTATGATTTTAAAATACAGTCTTGTTGCCAAATAATTGTCGTTCAAAAAATATTTTCTTAATTATCCTCAAATTCAAAAAGCATCACTATGGAGAGGTCATAAACAAAGAAACTCTTAGCTACACTTGAAATGGTTTCTTCACCTGATGACACTACCCTGGTTTCCAGGTGATATCAAGGCATGCTTGTCCCCTGCTCTGACAGGATGCAGGCCTTCCTTGGCCATCCAGGCTTCAGCCTCCACTGCTCATTCTACACCAAAGATGACAAAAGGTGAAGTTCTGTAATGGCTGAAACTGAAACATTAACTCTCATGTCATACACCTTCTCCCTGCTGTTGGCCACTTACACAGTGCTCACCCTTGTTTTGGATCAGGAACTCATCAGACCCCTTTTTGAGCTGATTCAATTCGCTAACCCAGCAGAAAATTAGTTCAGTAGAAAAGCATAGAATTTTCTGTTGTTAGTGAGCTAACTGGATTATGGAAAAGTCTGCTGAGCATGGAAGCCAGCACAAGGAGAGGGACACTCTATGCCCAAGGCTGAGAGGAAAGTAAGGGAGAAGCCGTAGAGGACAGAAGGGAGTGTGTTTACCCAGTTTGGTGACAATGAGCTATTAGATCAGCTTAGTTGCTAGTGCACCCTATGTGCAGGCTATGAATCCATCACTTTAATATGGGAAACAATTCATAAGAAACTCATTCAAACTTCAGCTTCTTTCTTGCCTGCTAATGCAGCGAAATCTCTTGCTCAAAATCAGTACAATAGAGAATTGAAAAGCACTGCCCACTAGTGAAGCAATAGAGAAGTAGAATACAGAAGCAACAGAGAAGCATTGAAAAGAATTGCCCACTATCTCCCAAAAAGTCCTCACAAAAAAAACCTGAGATAGCTAGTGCTTGGAACTCCATTACCTCCATATCAGTGATCCAATTGCCAGGCATATCTCCTGTTTATCTAGCACTCGAGAATTAGATGTTAAGAACATCTTCAGCCTGTTTCACACATTTACTGTGATACTTATCTTTTGGACCAATGGCTGTTTATCACATCTTGTTAGTGTGATGACACAGCCTTCTCCTACTTTGTGAATCTTCACTCCAGATGTGGCAGGTTAGCACTTACCTACTCCCTGTACATAAATTCACATTGTATTAGAGGACATGCATCAGCTCTGCATCAGGAGCTGTGATATTTAATAGTCTGTCATCAACAGTTGGTAGCCTGCTCATCTTCGAACCTGTGCTCTTCCCTTACTCATGTGATCCCAACAACAAATTCTTCCTGCATCATAAATGGTGACCCTAGTACTGAGGAAGAAGATACCTGATGGGTGTAGGGTTAAGTACTTTGAAGTATCTAGTTGTGTATTGATGGCATGGTGTACAAAAATGTTATGAAGAATAGCAGGCTGTTCTGTGATTTCATAGTGCAGTTTTCATCAGCTCATATCAGGGTTAAAGCATCAGAGGCTGGTTAAAGTTTGTTCACATGCCATGTGTAACATTAGGACTTCAGAGGAAGAGAGAGGCTTCCTGGGGCTAGAGAAAGACAAGTACACCCAATGAAGACTGCAAAAGAGAAGGCCTATGGGGCCTTTGGGCTATTTTGGTTGGGCTAATTGTCCATCTTGGTGGCAGATTGCAACTACAAACTGAGTTTTTGTTAAACTGCTTGGAAGAAAATGGCCTGAATAAAACATGTTTGTGGCACTACTTTCTTTCAGGGCTAAGAGCTCAGTCCTTCTGGGTCTCTCCCAGTCACTTTAACTGTTCCACATAAACTGCTGCTTCTTCCCAACCTAATCCCAGGCTTTAACTGTCCGTCAGGAAGCCCTACTGTCTGATGTGCTGACAGTACACCAAATGGTTGTTTGGAGATAAATTAAGGGCGGAATATATTTGAGGAATGCTTCTTTAAGGCTTTAACTTCCAGCTTGCCTTAGTAGTTTACAGTCACTCTTCTAAAGAATAGGCAAAGACAGTATGCTGAAAAATATTCAAAATGAAGTGTATTGTATGCATTGGTTTATTTGTGGGGAAAGTAATTTTGGAAAACTCAGGTTAATTTTTGTCAAGCCTAAATGCCCATCTGACAAGTATACTTTCACAAATACATTCTCATATGTTTTCAGTCCTTGTTTCCTTGAGATCAGTGTTGTTTTAAAGAACAGTGACTTCTCATACCCGGTTAATAAAATAAAAAAATCTATACCAGGCATGTAGGTGAATGTATATTATGTTAGGTTTTACAGATTATTTCATAAATATGATTCATATACATTTCTCTCCATGTAAAAACAAGGACTCTATCTTGTTGGATTATGCTAATACTGAGGAGACTAGAGACTTGCCCGACAGGTTTAAAAATAGAAAATCCAAGTAATTCTGTCCATCTGGGACCAGAGAAATAATTTTATTGTAGGTTTTCCATCTTTATTTTCACTCGATTTATTCTATTAAATTCTAGTGATAGTTCTAGTATTTGTCACCAGATGGCACTGCAATGACATTATCTTGTTACCACTCTTAATGCCCAAGAAGTAGCATAATGAGGCCATCCTCAGACAATGACGAAGTATGCATCACCGCTTCAGATTGCATTAAGCACCTCCTTCTCCACACCATGATGTCTATACTGTCAGGCTTGCTGGCACAGCTATGACAGCTAGTGCTTTGAATACTCTTTGCCAATTTAACCTTGTAAGACAAGCTCATTAGCAGAGACCAAAACCTATTCTAAATTTAATTTGTCCAGACATCGCCATTAGTAATACTGCCGACAGATGTTGTGTTTAATGTCAGGAGATGAAGAGCAGCAGCAGCTCCCACCTGTGTCAGATCCTGCACAGGTGTGCCTCAGTTCCCTGGCTTTGCATTTCTTAATAGGATCCAGGCCTCAGGCCATCAGCCATGCCTACTGCATTCCCTTTTTCAGTGAGGAATTTCATGCTTTCCCATATTGCAGTTCTTATCCCAAATGGTACATTCCCCTCCATCCCGTAACTTAATGCTTGGTTGTAGTGCTTCCTGATATATTCTGTCATGATCTACCACTGTAGCTTGAGTTACAAGTTCTGATCATAACTGTGATTCATTGCAGATTCTAGGAAGTAAAGGCAAATAAACCTGGGAGTCCAAAGACACATTGAGCAGTAAACTACAATTGCCTATGCTGAGAAGCTGACTTCGGCACTAATACAGCTGTCACCCTGGGAGTGCTGTTACCCAAGCAATCACTTTGAGGTTGTTCAAGGGTAAGCACAAGCAGTTAGGGATTTTTATTTGCAGATCAAGATGTGTGCTGTTTACAAGTCTGAAGCACAAAAAAAGCTGTCATGACTTTCTTTTAGAGGTCTGAGGCCTTCCTGATTTTAAGCAGCATCCTGTTATTTGGTACGGAAGTAATGTTGTGATACGGAAAATAACTAGAGCAGTTGCTTCTGCCTGTGTCTTGTAGGGCACAAGGCTGGGTAGTGTGTGTTTTGGAAGTACATCCAAATCTCTTGGTAGTGCTAGCACTTCAGCATACACCAAACAGAACCTTTCTGTGTATCAGACAAAATGAAAAATACTAGTGTCTTTCACAGTTCTGTGTGGGGAGTGAAGGCAGTAAGATTTGCAAGAAAAACAGTTTGGGAAATGAGGTCTGAGGCCTTGGTGCTTGACAAGCCCTGGGACAATGAGTCGGGGTATTGAAGGACAGGGAAAGCCGAAAGAAGCCTCGGGGGTATTGGCCAGGATGTACTTGTGGCAGGAGTCTCAGTTGAGGATGTGGGGGTTGTGAGAGGGTCTGCAGCACTGTGATCGGACTATTTACCTGGAGAGTTTTACAGGGGCCAGTAAGATTGAATGTTGCATGTATGTGCAGGTTGGGAAAGCACTGAGCAGGGGGATATTAAGGGCTTGATCATAATAAAGTTGTATTTGAGTCTCCTCATCAACTTGAGTCTGTGTCGTGAAATGCCACAGTTCTGCTCCTCTTTTCTGCCACTAATGTTCTTGTCTGCAGGGGAATAATGATTGTACTACAGACAATCATGAAGGTGCAGAATATTGTATTTATGAATATTGTATTTAAATACACAACCACTTGCAAGATCACAATCCAAGGCTACACAAGTCAGAAAAGGGAGTCTAGTAACACACATGAGGGTGGTGTACTACTAATACAAGAAGTTGTGACCTCGTTAAGGTCTTAAATTCCAGGCAAAACCAAACTTTGTTAATATAAAATTAGGGTTGTCTGTTGTGGCCTTTTGAATGCCAGGTTTAATAAATTCAGGCTTCCAAATAAAAATCTTCAAGAATTACAAATTACTATGTGATCATAACTATTATTCCCCCAGTCTTCTGAAATTGCTTTCATGTAGTTCAACTGCAAACAAAGTATTAAAAATAATGATACTAAACTTATGGAGAATGGCTGGAACAGTGTCATGGGTTCAGCAGCAGTCATTTTTTCTCCTTCTCAGTAGCTGGTGCAGCACTGTGTTTTTGACTTTCAGTCTGGGAACAGTGCTGATAACACCAATGTTTTTAGTTATGGCTTAGTGATGTTTGGTC
>JAOEHX010026000.1:11033-25440 GCA_025448015.1 Bolborhynchus lineola | reverse complement strand
TTGTTTGGTTTTGTTTGGTTTTTTGTTTGTTTTTTTTGTTGTAGTTTTGGTTTGGTTTTTTACTTTCACAAATAAAAAGTTCCCTTTTGACAGAAAAGAGAGGATGCAGACTCAAATCTTAGGGGGACTTTGCACCAAATCTTCATGTTTTGAGGCTAGAATTTATAATAGAAGACATAATGTTGCAGTGGGAAGAATAGAAGTACCTGGATAAGGAGGGGTAAATGTCCTGAGAACATGTTGTTTATTCATGTTTTACTATTTCTCTGGGTAGGAAGTTTAGGTCTTCCAGTCAGAGAGGAGGCATAAAGATATGTAAAACATACAAGACATGCAATTTGATGTAATGCATTGTGAGTAGCAAATGACAACTTTGAAGATGTCTCAAATTCTACATTGTGTAAAAAGTCTTTCTTATAGATGCCTGATAAACATGCATGGAATTGAGCTTGCAGATATATTCAGATTTCCAGTGGTCAGTGAAAGAAAATAAATTTACAGTTAATCTTATTTTCCATTAATAATTCAGGCTTCTCTATATCAACTAGTTTGTTCCACCAGCCTGAGAGGCCACAGACTTGAGCCAGTTTGCTATATGTAGTGGTTTATTTCCAAGGTTTTATACATAGGTATGGGATTCAGCTTCAGTTCTGCAGTCCTCCATAGGAGAGCATCTGAGCTGGAACACAGATTTTGCTAGTAGACAGTTATTATCCAAGAAAAGCTGTGCTTTCTTCAAAATATTTACCCTTATGCCCCATACTTTTTGGAAACAAAGATTTTGAGGACAGGAAAAATAACTTGCATTAGCTCTTTCAGCAGTTTCTGTTTGTTTGGTTGTAAAATGCTTTTGCAGCAGTGGAGAAGAGAAACAACTCTTGGAAAGTGATGTTGCAACTGGTTATCCTGCCTGCATCCTTCATGGTCTGGCACATGTCTTTGTCTACATTTGTTTTAATGGAATGGTATTTTTCCTCATCTCGTATTCACAGTGTTTCAAGATGGCAAACTTCTTTTGTTACTTATAAAATCTGGTTTTTCTCTGGTGGTATCTAGCTGGGTGGCTGGCTCATCCAGCTGTTAGTAATCTTCTTTGTGACAATTTAGGAGCTTAGGGAAATTTAGCTTGCTGCTTTATGAAAATGGATAAAAATCAATAATTTCTCCCTTTTTGCTTATGTACAGGTTACTAACCTGTCTTCATGGCAGCCTCATGCAACTCTGTCCATCCAGGAAGATGTTTCCCCATTGTTAATCATCTTTTATGTGGTGTGTGATTTTCCCTTCGAAAAAAAAAAAGAAGGGAGGAGGGGGAAAACAACAACAACACCAAAACCCTCAGAAAGCTATACCAGGATGGTTATCTTTTTTTCCCCCCTTTTATTCTTACTTAATTCCTTCTTCAAATCTGTTGTTATTTCTTGTAAAAAGAAGGAAGATAATTTTATATGCTGGAATGGACTTTGCTAAATATAGTGTTAAATTTAGTAGAGGTACTAAATATACTGATGCCTTCCAGTGAAAGCCTGTGCATCTTCTGATGAGAACAGACATTTCCTGACTCTGGTACCAATAAGATATCTGCTACTTGTAACACTACAGTCCTCTTCTCCATCAGATCAATTCCAAATCAATATACGAATCTAAGGAAAATCCAATGTAACAGGCAAACTGCAGAGAAAATGTGAAATGAGCAAGTAGAATTGCTAGCAGTGGCATTTAAATATCACAAATATGTCCACTTCTCCACCCACTCATCCCCACAAGGAAATATTTGGCTGGAATACTGTAAGAATAGATGCCCTTCTCCCTGTCCTAAATTTATTAGTTTTTCTTTTAATTTACAGCAGTGATGGTTCATGTTGTTATTGATTTCTGTAAAGAAGGTGCTTTGGTTTGTCTATGCTTCCCATTATTGACCAGGACTTCACCTGATTGTGAAGCAGAGGCAGCTGGCTTGGAGCCACAGCTTTGTAAACTGAGAAAGTTAAAGTAGACATGGTGCCCATAGGAACAGCCAAAACAGTGGAATTTGTGCAGAATACTTTTGCATCTGATTCAGAGGAGATTGAATTAAGTTGGAACATTAACACATTCAGTAGCTGAATCTTACAGGGCAAAATCATGTGTTGTAGGACTATATAAACCTATATAAAAATATATAACTGTGAGCCTGAAGCCCTAAAGCACATCCCCAGGTGAGCACAGGCAACACTGATTTGTGTTCAGTGCAGTGGTATAATTTCAGTGAACTGTGAAGCAAGGACTAAAGGTGTGGGATCTTGTTTCCAAGAAGGGCTTTCCCAATTTCCAGTATGTTACCTATTTTTGCATGGATTTCTGCTCTTCTTACTTATTTTCCAAACAGCATCTTTGAAAGTTGTCTCTTTTTTTTCAGAGGTTCTTTCTGAAAAGTGGAGAATTTCACATGGTGCAGAAGAGGAAGGAAAAACCAAGAAAACCTCAAAAGCTCCCCAAAACCAAGGCAATCGTTTGCTGCTCAGCACTAATTAGGCTAAAAAATACTAGTAATTGTGGTAATTTGAAATTAATTTCTGTGCGTACTCATGCATGTAAGTGGGAATCTATTTCCTGCCAACACTTCTGGTAAGATTTCAGAACTTGCATCTTTAGAGAGAAAAAGAATGGCCAAAATGAATTGATTTAAATGTACAGATGTACAATTGTAACAGTCTTCCTGCATTACTTGCCTTTAATGAGAACAAACTGTCATTGGCCCTGTTCCCAGGCAAATACTAAGGAATGCTTAACCTTACATAGGGCTGTCATGAATCACACAGTATGCCAGGTAAAGAATGTCTTTGCAATGAAACTAGCTCAAGAGATCATGTAGAAACTGTTTGTTTAAGCTTATTTTTAATTAGCATTTTGCCTGATTTCTGGGGCAATTATTTTTTTGGTCTAACACTTGCTTTACTTAACTAGTAGAATCAAGTAAATCTTATTTTTCACTTTCTGGTTACAATATTTAATAAGCCAAGAAGTACTCTAAACTACAGTGGTTACTATGGGGTCATTTGGAAAGATTTTGACAGTTTCAGAGCATTACCTCATAATGAAAATGGAAAAACCAGTAAGCAAAGTATGATGGTAAATTTTAGAAGCTTCCATAGACACTGGAGCCTCATTATGCATCATGCATACTGCAAATGCCTCTTTCTCTTAATAGATTATAGCTTAAATAAATAAGAGATTGATGGAGAAATGAGCGACACAACTTGCAACACGCTACTCTTCTCCAAAGTCTATAACAGCATCTCATGAACTGAGGGAGGCTTCAAAAATTAATCTAGTCTGGCAGTGACTGAAATTAGTTTTCACTTATTTAATGAAAAAAACATATATGTGGTATTGAATATTAATTTGCTTCATGTTTGGCAGCATCTTAAATCCATTTTTGTTGTTCTATTAGAATTTGATCATCAGCATGTTTTCCATCCACACTTCTAAATGGTGCTTGATGATTAAATTGGCAAATAACCTGAACCTTTCTTTGGCAATCCACTAATGTTTACATTTTCTCATCACAATATTCTCTTTGAAAGCTCTTATTATTTAGTGTAAACAGCTGATGAAGCAATAAAATAGCATTCAATGAAGAAGCCCTATCCACTTTTTACAACCACAGTCTGAGGATGGTTCACCCAACTTGGCCTAGGGTTCTTTTAGTCTTGATGTAAACCCGTTGAGGAGTCATGGGAGAGGTACACACACTGGCTTTCACCAGTGTCAGGTATCACTTCACTGGGCCAACAATGTCCTGTTTCTCTTGGTGGGTACTTGGTTTGAAAGCAGGGCACGTGGGAATGAGGAAACCTTTGGAGTCTGGCCACAGCATTTTATGCCAGTGGATTCCGATGTTAAAAATTCAGTGAAATATCTTCAATTTTTCATGATCAAAGAGAGCCTGGGCATGCCCCTTTATTTCAATTGTTAAACTGTTCTTAAACTGTGGGTTTTACATTTTTCTGATTCTCCTCCCCATCCCAGCCAGGGTGGGGGGAAGGAAGAGGAGTGAGTGGGCTGCTGTATGGTACTTAGTTGTCATGTGGGTTTAAACCATGATACAAGGATCATCTGGTCTCCAAACCTGCGGCTGAGGTTAGCTATCAAGCCATTGTAGCTTGGACTAGCACCTGTTTACATGAAATCACTGCTGAGCTTGTTGTCTTTTTCCCTGTCATAAGGACTTGCTACTCTGGGAAGACATACAGGGTAACTGATGAAGTATTTAATATTCCAAAGTGGAAATCACCAACAGCACCAGCAAAAGCTCCAGTACATTTTCTTAACCAGTTCCCTCAGCCTCCAGAGGACATGGATGAAAAGTGGATAAAAGACTCAAGAGAAGATGCTCTTGTTGATGGTCAAGGTTAAGTTATACTAATGTACATGCGTTTCTAGCATGAGAAAATTTTCTGATGGCAACAGGTCCCTCAAAACCTGAAGCCAGAGTAGCCTTGCTCTTGATCTTTGCAGAGATTGACTTATCTATGCCAATGCACAGACGTGATGTCTTTTTTCTTCTAGCTAAAGAAAATCATGTAAGGCCTGCACATTGTAGCCCAAAGTGAGAAAGAGATTTGTGATTTTTCTGGTAATAATTCACACAGACTCCAAAACAAATGTGTTTCTGAGCAGTGACTCTGTGAAAAATAAAGCAAACACTCTTGGCTACATACAAGCCCATCCATCTTTTTAAATCATGTCAGCAGACTTCAAATTGTTCACAAAGTTTTATTGTTTCATACAGAAAGAAATAATTTGTGGTGAAATACACTGAGTCATTGAACTTTGCAATTGTTTATTACTTGGTCTTGATTTCTTTCACACTGTGCTTCATGATTCACCTGTCATTTGTTTTGGATGATGTGGTTTATCCTCTTTTCAAAGCTATCTAGATTGCATAGGTAAATTTGTAAGTTGAACTGCTTAGCCTTTGCGCTTGTTATAGGATCTACCTATTGTCTGTAAAATTTGGTGTAGTGCTGTGTGTGCAGTTTCATTGTAGACTAGGTGTGAATTCTTCCTTCTATCAAGAAAAACACATTTACTGAACCTGGTGTGAAGCTTGCAGGCAAGATGAGTCAGGCTTTTGTTTGAAGTGGATGGCTGATGAACAGACTTTATAGAAAGTGAGAAGGTACAGACAATGTAACAGACAGTATGTGGTCAATATGGCAGGTAGGTAGGCTTTGTGCCAGAAACAACATCTTACAGTATACGGACTACTTAGATACAGGTCATTTCTGTGATATGAGGGAAAGAGAGGTGACTGCATCTGAGCTGAGTCTGCTTTTATGTCTCCCTTGTTGTTATTGCTGTTATAAATGAGTGCCCTAATTAGAACTCAGGGAATTTATAGGCAGATATGAAAAAGTGGTTACTATAGTTACCAGGTGCTCCAGCTCAGTTGGGAAATGTCGCTAGTATAATGATAGCCCAAGGGTAAACACATGAGGTAAATGATGAACAAGCCCCCCTGCTCCAGGAGAAAATCTTTTTCTTCACACTTTGGTGGCTTGTTCAGCAGGCTGACATCTACTACTACAACTCCTTTTCTGTCCTTCCCTTTCAACAGACCGGGTTTGGTTAGACTGTAAGGAGCTCTGGGGAGAAGAAAGTGCAAAAAATGAAGTAGCATTTAGAGCAAGGATAAAGATCTATTTACCTGTCTTTCAAATGTCTCTGATAAAATCTCTCCCTACTTCTCCATACATAGGCTAGAAAGAAAGGTGAATTGTGTGTATTTCCACAAGTTCACAAACAGAACTTTTATTGCGTTGTCATTTTTCTCTCCTGACTCTAATTCCAGCAGTGACCTTTGATGCCCACCTAAGCCTATGAGAAGGAGAAGAATGAGTAGGGGTATTGTTGGCTCTCCCTTTGCAACCATTAGCTGAGACAGGGGACATCTTTGTGCCTTGCTGCTTCATCTAATTGTTAATATTAGTTGCCAAGTGTGGGGAAAATTGAATGAGAAAAAGCCTTTCAGATGTGGTTGGAGGGTCCTCTTGCTCAGTGCTGCCTACAAGCAGGATCTACATAGTTTATTCCATTTGTGACAATGAAAGGAGGAATTGTGATGTCAGATTCATTTCTGCTGCAATTTCTCTGAAGTCAACATGGTGACACTACTGATTGCGTTGACACAGATTTTTCAGTCCTGAGTAATTACCTCGCCTCTTAGAAAAAAATACAGAAGGAAACAGAAAATCAGAACAGTTCTAAGGGAACTGATTCCCCACCACTTTAAGCAGTGCTGACCATGAGTTGCTTTCTGGTTTTGGAAGAGGCATGCAATTGCAGAAAGAAGCTGGAAGCTTCTAGATCTTGCTTACCCAGAGATACACTTCAATTATACTTTGCAGTATCCAGCATGTTGCTTCCTGCTACTTATAGATGGGGACTGCAAAATTATTGCTCTGTGATTCCTTTTGTGAGTATAGGGCCAGACTCTGTGTATAGAAAAGCAGAGCCACAGCTACAGCAATGAGAACGTCAGTGTTAGTGCTGTCTCTCGCCATGCAAACTCCAGCTCCTCTTTAGGGATTGCTTCAGGCTGATCCTTGAGCTTTCTAAAACCAGAGAGCATTGCCTACCCAATTTTGTCTCAGATACCTTGTTGAGGAGCTTTAATCAGACACCATAACTTTGGTCTCGATCTTTAGAGACATGAGTTCCAGAGCAGTTCATTTCCCCCAAGTTCTGAAGCCTGGTGTCTCTGCCCATTCATTGGCAAAAGATGCAAAAAGGCTTTGGATGTGATTGCTTCAGCTAGGCAAGCTAAGCTATTGCTTAGTCACAGTCATTGCTGTCTTGATGAACCTGGCCACCCTCACTGGGCTAAATTACTTTGGATGATGATTTTACTTCATTAGCAAGAAAGTGACATACCAGCCCTGTCACAAGCCTTCCTGCAGGAGGAGTGCTGAGGTATAATCCCTGGATTTCAATGTTAGTGGTGCTTTATGAAATGAAGCAAAATGCCTGTGAAAAGGCATCTGATTAGGCAGTGCCTCGTTTCTGCAAACATTTTCCTTTCTACCCAGAGCTTTATGGAGTGCTGTGCCAGTGTCGAACCCATGACAGCCAAACCCATGACAGCCAGTGCCAAATGTACTTGAATCAGGTTGTCAGTGGAAGTAACTAGGCCAAATTTGCACATGATCTGTGTCTGCATGTGAGCCTCTGCTTTACTACAGGCTATAGATATCGCTGTGGCTGTGCAGGGCTCATCTGCTGTAGCCAGTCCTCCTATGCACAGGAGAATACCAGACTCATCCCCTCTGAAGATGATTTTTCACTAAGTTTCCTGGGGAGTGAGCATCAATGGTCTGTTGTTATAGTCTAGCTGCTATTCCTTGTTATCTGCTGTTTGCAGTGAGGCATAGGTTTCCCTGTAGAGCTCATCTTTTCATCAGTGGGCCTCCCAAAGTTTGCCCAAATGAAAGAAATAGAAAATATCTGGAAGAAAAAGACTTTAATATTGATTAGGAAAAGAGTGAGGGAGCAAAGAGGTGAGATATGCACTAGTGATGAGGATGAGGTTGCTTACACTTTTCCTGTGATGCAAGGGATATCAGTGAAACTTAAAAGCCTCAAAGATGCCTGCTGTTGTAGTATTGCTTAGAGCACTGGTCTGACCTAGTGTAGCATGTTCCTCTCTCCTTGATTTTAACAGCTGAAGAAAGCTTCAGTGAACTGGGAACTTGGGTTTATCAGTATGGTATTGCTGAGTTGGGCAGTCACAGCCTCAGTGGGACCGTTATGTTTCCCTGGTTAGCAAAAGAGTTCCAGGAAGTAAGCAAAACAAGACTTTGGTTCTCAGGATTCATCTTCTCTAGACTTTTTTCTTTCTTTCTTTGACGTCTCCATGGCTTAAGAAACAAATGGGAATTCCATCCTACCCACTTCTCTTTCTTCTGTGTATTTCCTACCCTATGTATGTAGTAGTCAAGTGCTTCACAACTGGTATGTACATTTAAATATTTGGTCAGATTTAAAAATGTTCTGTTTTCCCCCAAGCTCAGAGTAGAGGAAATTGGTGTCTAGTTGTTTATTCTGAGTTTCAATTTTTGCGTATTTTAAGATGCACACTGAACAGTTAATTTCATTAGAAAAAATGTATTTCAATCTGAAAGAAAATCAGCATTTCGTTTTGTAAAATCTTGACATTGACTCTTTTGAACTTCTTAGGACCTTGAGTATGAATGAATTCAGCACTGATGTAAGTATTTTGTGGGAGAGATAGTGAGGGAGGGAAATTCTTTAAAAACGTTCAAATAAAGAAATCGTGCTTGGCTACAGCAAACCCTCAGCGATCTGTACCCTTTTGACAGCACCAGAGAAATCCCATCCTCCTCACCTCATTAAGACCAAGGGCACCTGTTGTGTGCTGAATCTCTGTTAAAAAAAAAAAGTGAAACCTGGTGCTTCAGACTTCCTGTTCTTTGCTGAGTTGATTACATAGATCCTAACCCCCCTCCCCCAAATTAATACTCTGGTAAAGATGCTGTTTTTCTTTTTGCTGCAATAATACAGCACACAGCCTTTGCCTGGTGGTAAGCTTCTCCCTAATTGCCTAGGATAGTTCCAGTGTTTGAATTTTGGATTGGGCAGGTGTCATGAGCCAATTCTTTATGCTTTGGGGCTTTAGTGAGGCGCAGATGCCAGGCTGTGGGTGAGCTCTGAAAACACTATTCTATGGAGCTCAGCTATTTATCTTGGCCACATCATTAATGCCAAAACAGTCCAGGAGCAACTAGCTCTCCTGTGTCTATCAGTCTTAAAATAGTGCTGTGGCTTAGACTGCAGAGCCAATAAAAGCAATTTTTTCTGTACAGTGCCTATACATTTTGTTCTTGCAGGATTTTTTTGGAAGTGCAGTTTATGTGGCAGCCTGAACAGCAGTCTGTCTATTTTCACTCTTTGGAAGACAAAATTCAAGAACCCTCCAGTATGTTAGGACCAAGAAAATGGGGGTTGCTCTGACAGCTGAACTGGTATTCTGATACCATGGGCAGGAGTCACTGTTAGAAGTCAGTAAGGCAGACTTGCAGCCTGCCAAGTTTTCTGGGTTAGTTTGGAGTACAGGCTGACAAGCCTAATCACTAAGATTGGGTAAGTACATACCTCATTTTCACACCTTGTGATAGCACCAGGATAAATAAGCCTGATTTTGAAAAACAATAAAGCTAGCTGGGATATGGTATCTCAGCTCTAAAACTGTTCAGGTTGTCAACACTTTGTCACTTGATTTCAGCTGGAGCTAAGGACATGAAACTTCCTCTCTTATATGTCCTAACATCTGCTTTTTCTCATGTAGTTTAGGCCACATGGCTTCTTTACCTGGAAGATGAAGCTGTCAGGAGCCAGCAGCTCTCATGGGAGCAGCGAATGAGGCTTGTGTGGTGCCAGGAGTAATGGCAGCCACCTCCCACTCACACAAAAGGCAGCCCTAGAGAGCACGAGTGGCCAGGAGCACCATGAACAGAGCATGGCATATCAGCCAGGGCATGGTGCAGCAATTTTTGCAGGAGGGCACAAAGGGAAGAACATCTCTTTGAAGACGGCACATTCCACTGGCTGAGACATTTCAAATACTATAACCCAGCAGCCAAGCACTGCTGTGAGAAAATCTGCACAGAGCAGTCATCTGACCTGACCCTCAATGCAGAATGGTAGGGACTTGTCTGAGAGCAAAGGCTGCAGCTCCAGCTGGGGCGTCTACACCAACTACATCATCAATGTACCATGTGTTCAACTGGATGGAGTTGCTGCAGCAAGAGGTTGCAGCACAGACCTCGGCCTTCAGGAGGTGCCCAGAGCTCTCTCCTGGGACTGGGACAGGCGTCAGACCTCCCTGCAGATGGTGTGCCCAGGTAAAAGACATCCTGCAGCAGGTTGGCTGAGCTGCAGGAGGTGGTAAGGAGGCTGAGGAGCATCAGGGAGGCTGAGGAGTTTGACACATGGTTCAAAGCACAGACTGCAGCCAAACAAACAAAAACTCCCCCAGTGGCACACACAGAACAGAGCAGCACCAGGAATGAAGCTTGCAAAGGCAAGGACTTGCAAAAGGAAGAGATTTCCCCAAAGGCTGAGGTGCCCTCGCAGAACATCGTCACCATTCTGCAGGCTTGAAGAGGAAAGGCTCTTCACAGCAGGCTTGATGCTGGAGCAGAGTGCAATATACCAATCTTCTCCTTGTATAACAAGTGTCATTAAGAAAAGGTGATGAGTGACAGTAGTAGACAACTCTCTTCTGGGAGGTATGGAGGCACCATTTGATGACTTGGTGCACTCTCTAGAAGGACGTGGGGTCTTGTTTGACAGCAAGTTAACATCAACCAGCAGTGTGCATTTGCAGCCCAGAAAGCCAGCCATATGCTGGGCTGCATCCAAAAAAGAGTGACCAGGATGTTGAGGGAGGTGATTCTCCTCTTCTATTCCATTCTTGTGAGACCCCACCTGCAGTACTGCATCCAGCTCTGGGGCCCCCAATGCAAGAGGGACATGGACCTGCTCGAGTGAGTCCAGAGAAGGACCACAAAGGCAATCAGTTTCCATGAGACTCCTTGTGAAAAGCGAGTCTGCTCTGAAATCTGATCTCAACTTCCTCTTTCTTACCTATGTTACCCACTCAAATGCAGCTGAGTGACTTGTGAAATTGAGTTTAAACATACCAAAATATTTTGCTTTTTGATTGTTAGGATTACTGGCTTCTTAGAGTCCTCTATAAGCGTTAGCCTGTGGTGTCTTAACCATATTGGGTTTCACCGTTACTCCTTGGAAATACAAACCAGCAAACCTCCCCCAGTGTGTTGAAACTGGATTAAAATACAGAAATCTAGAGGTATCTAGATGGTCACAATAGCAGACATAACAGCAGCATCTCTTAAAAATATTACCCACCTTGTCTGGAATGTTGGGAACTGGGGAAAGGTTTAGTAACTAGTTAAGAGTTGTGTTTGGGGGTGATTACACATAGAGTGTTAGAAGGGTAGGACACTCTAGGATGGTGAGCCTTAAAGGGTAAGACATCTTTTCAAGGATTCAGGTTGGAAAAACTAAATGGTGGATAGCATGTGATTAAGTGAGCCCTGTCAGAGCTCCCATCAGCTGTGAGCTACATCTGTGCTAGTAGATTAAATAGCAGAAAGCTGGTTTTGGTTCTCAGGCCAGCTGGATGAACTTGACCTTGTCCATACTGTTAAACTCCTTCAGTTGCACCACATGCCTACATGGAAACTGCCTCTTGGACATAGTTCTTGGGCTGTGCTAACAGCAGAATTTGAGAAATGCCTTGTTGGAGCAGGCTGAAGCATGCGGCAGCTGATCTGCAGATGTAGCATAGCTGATTATCAGGCTTCTGTGCCCAGAAGTGGTTTCTCTCACTGTGTTTTTGACTTGTGCAGCTTCAGCCCTCCTGTCTTCTTCTGGATACTTGTATTTACCAGTCTTTTATTTCAGAGTTCAGAATTATCATATATGCAGGAATCTGGTGTGGAACAAGAAGCACTTAACATTTGGAAATACCTTTAGCTCTTTCCTGACTTTCTGAACCTCAATTAGCAAATCCTAATTAGTGCTATTAGTGACATGGGATGCCAGTGGAACTGGGAAGTTGATTTGCAATAGCAGCAACTCCTGTTTTGTGAGTCAGACTCGTGTCACAGAGCTGTAGCTCTCTGAAGTTGGCAGCTCACTTGCCATTGGGAGAGTACGTGCTTTATGGAAACTTACAGGTAGTGTGTAGGAGCATCACCAAGCAGATGGTTTCTGGTTGCCCTGATCAAACAGTTGTCTTTCAAGATCTTAACCTACTGAACAAGAACACAGGAAATCAAATGGAAAACACATGGTTCGCTGCTCTCCATTTTGATATCATCAGGAAGGTCAATGAAAGATTAATGGGTGTAACTATTTTCTAAGCCTGCCTTTGGAAACCAAGATAATGCTTTTAGCTTGGTTTCAAAAGGAAATGGGGTGTATGTAGTAATCTTCTTCTTTTTTTTCCCCTTCCTAGTAATTCTTACTCTGAACAAATCTGACAAGTGTGTCAATTCTTACAAGTTTTGTCTAGCCAAGTATAGGAGTGTCTCTCTCAGTGTCCTTAGTGAGGAAAAATGGTGTTTAAGCTCAGCAAAAGACGAACAGAGCAATTCTGTAAATACCACAGAAGAAGAAAGAGCTTCATACTGAGTTTTGTTTTCCATCAGTAGAGTTTCATAAGAATGTGGGGCTCAAAAACTTCCTTTGGGTACTATTCATTGCACCTCCATCTCTTTTCCAGAGGAAACATGTTGCAAATGGACAAAACATTTAAAAGCTACTTAGGAAGATGAGGGCTGGTGTTTGCAGCTCTGTCTTGGTAAATAAGGGCAGTAGTTGCTAGAAAAGGAGGGTAATGTCATCAGGCTTTGCTCTCTAGCACTAGCACTGCAAGCTGCCTGGTCCTGCAAAATGCTGTGTGCTCAGAAAACTGTGCATGCTGCAACCTGTTCACAGTGGCAACACTTGAACAGAGAGGTGTGTTTTGTTCAGAATGGAAGATTTTAAGACACCATTTTTGAATACGTCCTCTCATTTCTGTGACCTTTCATGTTTCATTTAGAATAACAGCATAAATGTAAGGCCAGGATAACAGAGTGCATGCAAAACCTTTGACAATTTTCAGGAAGGGAGAAGGCAGTAGTTAGAGGTATGGCTTGTTTTCCAGATTTTCTCCTCTTCTGTTCATTTCCATGTGTGTCTCAGATTTCCCAGTGCCTCCCAACCATCTTCCATTTCTCTCTGCTTTTGTGAAGTCCTTTGCTCTTTACCTTGTATTTTTTTTCCACTCTCTTTCTTCCCATTACTTTGTTATTCCAGGTAAAATGTATTTATCTGTTTTGAGCCTTCTTGTTCCATTTAACTCTTTCTTGAGTCTTTTTTTGTTGTTATTGTTCTTGTTCTATCTTTATTTTGTTATCTTTGTCTCTGTTGATACTGCCTAAATTCAAACGTTGTCAGACTGTGGAGTTTGGCACTGTGGACAGCAGACTTCCCTGAGTACTGAAGAGACCCTTCATTTGATGGGAATTCACTAAAGACCACACTTGAGCATCTATATTCTAGCTAAATCAATATCATGTCTTTCCCTGACTTTTCTGCAGCCCTAAGGGGTGTGAAGAATTGGATGCCATAAGGACCAGTTGACTCTAACTGTAAGTAACAGAGCTGAACTGTGTCAGTACAGAGCTACAGCTACTCAGTGTCATTTGACATAAGCATGTTGTTTCTGCAATTGAGGTGAACCCAGGAATGCTAGTGGTGCTTGCATCCATGAGACACAATGAAAATGAGCACTTGCTCTCAGCTGTTTCAGTTTGCTGTTATTTTAGGCCATTTACTATGAATGTAGTTCAAGCCAAATTGAACACAAATCACTTAGAACTGCATGTAAAAGGTCTTAGATAAAATTAGCAGTAGAGCCACTAGCCTCATGCAGCTTAAGTGAGCCATCAGTGCATATCTGCCCCTAAATGTCAATACTGCTCTTCCTGCCTCCCTGATACTTCACATTTGAGAGCACATAGCTTTGGCAATACTTGATTGCCACTGCATGCTCAAACACTGGCTGTATGGATTTCCTTCCTGTATGGCATTTTGTGAGCATGCTGGGTGAGCGCTGAAGATTAATAGGATTTGTGACAGTGGAGACTGATGTTTGTTATGTCCCCAGTGGTACACAGGTCGCGATGGGGAGGCTGTTCTGCATTGTCCTTCAGGTGACCTTTCGCCTTTGCACAGGAGGAAGGCTCATTCCACTGGCTACTCAACGGCAACACAGGAGGGCTCTGAAATTGCAGGTATCGGTGACTGAACTCCAACCAGTTTCTGGACTGGGGGATGGGGGAACAGTAAAAAATGCAGGAGTTTGGGAAATGCTAGAGGCCTATATGGCTTCTGTTCCAGACCCTGGAGCTGTGTGGCTTAGTAATCAGGAGTAGGAAAGAGATGCTTCTAATCGTACTTCTAATTTTCTTTATTTTAAGAAATGGCTCTTTTTTTTTGATATATCTATCCATTGAGCAGCTTAATGCTACCAAAAGCTACTTCAGGCATCGTGTGCAGTGCTTAAATGAATGGGAAGAAAAATGACTTGGCTGCATGGCATTTAGATGGCATTTATTCCTTACGTCCTCCTTGAGACAGAGGTTAGTGTATTGCAGCATGATTGTGGCAGTGTGCTACACCATCACTGCCACCATCCTCCTCATCAGGCTGTAACCACTACTTGGGGTTGTGATAGCTGTGTCCATCTTACTCTGGACATCGCAGTGTGGATGGCAACATGTCAGCCAAAGGCTGTCTGTAATAGCAACTTGGATATCTTGTGGAT
>JAOEHX010026000.1:0-11023 GCA_025448015.1 Bolborhynchus lineola | reverse complement strand
ATCAATCATTTTACTTTAGTGGACAGCACAGCACCTATCTGCACTGCAATGGGCTGTATGCAAGGATCTCTCCTTGAGTAGGCACACCTGTTAAGGTTACTGCTAGATAATGAGAGATTCCTTGCTGCAACAAATTTTTTGGTACGTGATTAATAACATGCTGAACTTTGAAATCTTATCCAAGTGATATAGAGGACTAATTGTGCATATAGAATCCTTTAGACATAAATGACCAAGTCTGGGACTAGGAGTGGATCCATCTGCAGCCTAGAATCCTGTCAGAGAAGGAGTTCAGAAAGTGAGGGAGTCTTTTCTGTATGTCATGACTCAAAAGGAGGCTCTCCCTGACAGTTTTGCCTGATCCTGTCATCTCTGAAGTAAATAATCAAATGTACCTTACCACCAAATCTTGTTAAACCATAGTCACATTTACCATTGAACTTTGTTAATTTACTACTTTATATCAATAAAGTATATTGCTGTTTCTTTTTTAGGAGTGAAGTTCATGACTCCATCCATGACTGATTCAGGGCAACAGAATCTTACCCGAAATCAGGGAAAGCTTAGGAAGAAATTAAAATTTAGTCTCAGGACAGATATATTTGTTTTCTTTCTGCTGTCTTTCCCTTACCACAGAGTTCTAGCATTCTTGGAACATGCAATCTAGTGGGTACAAGAGGCCCAGCAGTGTGATGGATTTTAATGTCAGAGTACAGAGTGAAGCTCATAGGAAAAAAGGAGAAAAAATCTTTGGATTTCATTGCACAAATAAATGTTGGAATGAAACAGATCTGACTTCAGCTCCCTGCTACCCAATGTCAGTCACACTGAAATGCTCATATAAGCAAGAAATACTGTACTGCTCTGGCACAGGTGAAATATGGGGTCTAGAACAAACTTTGTTGACCACTTAAATGCTGCTTAAAATTGAAGAGTACTTTTAGTAACAGTTCAATGGAGTCTGGGACTTTCCATCCAGCCTTTTAGCAAGGGTAACCGGTACTGCAGGTCATTAAGTCAGGGTTGGAAGGGTCGGAATCTGATGCTGTGCTGTGGGACTGCAACTGAACCTTCTCTCACCTCTTTTAAAGCTCATGCACTGAACCAAAGAGGTGTGTGTCTCACATTGTGCCATCACCAGGTCTGAAGTCTGTGTTTTTGTGAAACACAGGTCTGTATTTCCTAGACATCCCCAGCTCTTGCAGCCAGCACCTCCAAGAACCAAGGGCAGGAGCACATCTTTCACAGACAAGGCAAAGGTGATCTGGTGCCTTGGTGTGACACTGGCTGAGCTGGGGGTAAGAATGTGGTCATAGAAGGATTTAGCAATGTGTAGTGAATTTAAATCATATATATGTCTGCCTCCAGATTGTTGCCACTGACAGCATCACAGACCAGCTCCATTCAGTAAAGATTTAGCTTGGACTTACTTGGCTCAGGAGACCAGCTATTGCTGTTTAATGATTTTCACTAGATATCCTGTAAGTAGAAAAAGGCTGGGCTTGTTTTGCTTTTCCTCTTTTCCCCATTGCTTTCCATAGGCAGGTTCTTTTCCAAATCAGAGCAAAACACTGCATCTTTATCGAATGCAAAAATAATAATTAAAAAAATCAAGATTTAGAAGTACAACAAAGTCTCTCTTTGCAAAATAAATAGCCTTTAAGACCCATCAAAAATATTTTTGAGCTTTTACTTAAAATAATGCTTGTTACTTCACAATCTCTTGTGATTGCAGTCTTTCCAGAATCTGCAGTTGTTGGAGGGCAGATAAGTAGCAAAAGGAACAGAGCAGCAAAATATTCATTAAATATCTGGCAAGGGTACACTTGTGGCCAGGTCTAGATCCAGAGATATTTTTTTCCTTCATTAGTTTCTCCATTTCTGCAGGTGTTAAAAAGGGAGCTTAGCATATCCACCTTGATGTGGGAAAAGTTTAATCTTTATTTGCCAGAACAATAGCTTGAAGAGGCATCACGTCAATTGAACAAATAATTGTACCTGTTTCTCTGTCTCCTGCAAGGTTTTTATTGTTTAAAAAATGACAATAAAAAAGCTGAAAGGAAGCACTGCATCTTTGTGTAACCTGCTGAGTGCACAGACAATAAGATTGCTTTCTATGTCTCCCTCTCATACCCTTATTTTCTTCAAAGTATCAAAAGAAGAAGGTAATAAAAACAAATACTTTATAGCATGGTAACCTCTAAACTGCGCTGCTTTAAATGAGTAGCCGTATAATCTAACACAATATGATGGTGCTGTTTTCCACACTGATGCCCAGCTGAAATGTAAGGTGAGGGCTTTTGAGCTCCTACTTGAAAATTTGATTTAATTAAGGTGGTACAGATGTTTGAAATTACTTGTATGGTGATGGACTTAGGGGTTGCTTCAATTAAAATGCTATACTGTACAATCAAATCATTAGTACAAAACCTTAATGTAGAACAAAACTCTATAAGTACTATGTTTTGTTTTGTTTTGTTTTTTTTCCAAGAAAGGAAAAAAGTTAAATAAAACCAGTTGTTCTTATTTGGAAGAAAATACAACCCCAATGCATTAAAAGAATTTTATTTCACCTTAATCACTGAAATGTTGAATTTTAAAAGAGCATTTATCTTGAAATTTAAATTCTATTGGCACTGGGTGACTCTTTTCAGATATACATAAACAAACTGGGAATCAATATTCACCCGTTCCTTTTTCCCACCCCCACCCCTTGTTTCTGTCAGCATCATCATCATCAGTTTACAGTGTTGGCTGTACAGGGCAGCCAGAAGAGCCTGGCTCTTTTTAGGTAAAGCACTGTATATCTCAGAAGATCTCTTTTCAAAAGTGCTTGTGATCATCTACCTGGTCATACTTAAAAAAATCATTGTTTTCTCAGTTTCTTAAACTGTGCATTTAATCTTCCTGTTCTTTCCTTTAGAAGGTAAATACCCATTAATAATCCAAACACGCTGTATGTGAACAGAGCAATAGCTTCCAACAAGGTCATTAAATCCTTCATAAAAGAGTTTGCCTTCAAGCTGTCTGATGTGCTTTGCTGGAATTATTTTTTGCTGTCTGGGTGAGTTTCTGCAGTAACTGCTGATGAACCCCCAGGTGCCTCAAACGTGGCACTCTTGGACATGAGAGGTGAGGGAATATCTCATGTTGTTCTGGAAAATGTTTTGGTGTGAAAAGAAATGGGCCAGATTTACCCATCGTCATTATTTTATGATCCTATATGTAGTAAAAGGAGGCTGTTGATAGCACAGCTTAAGAGAAAAATATGTTTGTCAGCAGTGCAGCCCTTCAACATCAGACAGGAGTAGAATTGAGGTAATTTCCAGCAATGTGCCAGCAACTTAGCTTCAGGGGAGAGATATGTTACACCCATGCTGCTGTTACTGGCTATTGGAGAAATTTTCATACTGTGACATAAACATCAACCTGGAAAGAGTTTTTTGGTGTTCCCTTATGTTTTTCACATTTCCTGCATAATTTTTTTGCAGAGATGACAGCTGCTGTGGCAAAAAGCAGAAAGATAGGACATGACAGTGCTTGATTTGCATCTGATCTTAGGTATCTCTTTTCTGATAATAACAGTCAGTGAGTTTTCACACATCTTTGGTTTCATCAGGTAATTCTTAGTGTTCTGGGATACAAGCTTCAAACTAGTAATCCTCTAGCAATAAAGAGATTCAGTTCATCCACTAGATGCAGCTGTAGCAATCTCTTTTTTGTGTTTACTTTTGTGAGAAGATGGTATCTTCACCTGTGAAAAACAGTCTGGAAACTCTCCAGCAAGGTGGTGCAGAAAGCAATCAAATTTGCAGTTGGTACTTATGGACAAGTGTCAGTTTAGCAACCTATGTCTTACTGATGGCAAATGAAAAGTAAATATTGTGAGTGATGGGATTTTTCTAAGGGCTCAAATGAAGCTTTGATCTGACACTTCAGCATGTTTTCATTTCCAGGCTGAGGAAACCTTTGCCCACCTTGAGACTTGCACCAAGAACAACTCGGGAAATTGAAGGAAAGCCAGCCTCAAAACTGCTGTTTTGTGACTCATAGATCTGTTCCATTAAGAGGAAGATAATCAGAAAGTGCTGCTGGTGTTTGGTGGGATTGCTTGACAGTGGGCATCTTCTTCCCGCCTTTGCTGGGTCTAATGCCAATCTATAGATGTTAGAGTACTACAAAATTCTTCCAGCAGCACCAGAGCCATCTGAGTGGTTTTCAAAGGAGATGTGATAGAGTAATAGAGTCTTTGGCACATGTCTGTGGAACAGATTGCTTCTGCAACCAGATCATTTCATTTACTTGTTTTCAGTTCATGTTCTCATCTCTTTGAAATGGGCACTATAATGCTGTCTCATTATGCACAGGCTTTATGGGAGAGGTTCAGTAATCATTATGAAAAGGTCAGATGCTTCAGTGAAGGTCACTTATAAATGAGTCTATAAATAAATAGTCTGGAAGCCTTTAGGAGAGGCTAACAACTTATTTATCTTTTATCCTGCTGGTTGCAGGGACTGTATAAAAGCACTAGCCTGCTGCTAATTAGTTTAATGCTCGAATTTTGGTCTGGGGGCACTGAGACACTGCTGGGTGTAGCAATTGGCTCAAAATGAGACCTGACCATCTCTGAGCTCATACCAATGCTGAGTGTGGCTCCATGAGATCTGTGCTAAGCCTTTTTGAGGAAATATTTCTTAATTGGAAATGTGTGTGTTTTATTGAGATGATGCTAGCTACAAAATCTATCCTCAGCAACAGTGTGGCACCATTTTTTCCGTTTGGCTTAAAGGAGAAAAGTGACCATTAGTAATGCTTTTTATTTTCTAGTCTGAGTGCTGTTGTTTGGGCAGTGTTCAACAGAGTCAGGTCTGGGCTTTAAACACTCAACTGTTGAGGAAGAAGCTGGCTTTATTCCACACTCTAGTAGCATTTAAGGCAGGTAGTAAGAAACACCTCATTTGCTTTGAGGTCATTCCATTTTTCATAGAAGAAGACATTCCTGATCTCCCTGTATACCAATGGGATGGTTACTTTCATTTGCCATCTGCCTGTGCAACAGAGTTTGGCTGCCATGGAAAGGGCTGTGGTACAGCACAAAGGCAGTCCCAGGCATGGCAAGAGATGGGGGAAATTGTGGAGCGACTGGGGAGATGACTCTCTGAAAGGCTTTACTCTGGCTGGCTCTTTTAGTGGCTTCTGTATTGCTTAGGTTTTTGTCACATGAGATTCAGCACTTCCAGCTGTGGAGAAGCCAAAAATTCCAGTCGGAAGGTTTTCAGAGCTTCTGGAACCTGTTCCCTAATTACACTGCTCCTTTGGAGGCACCGTCCAGGTCCTTCCTCCCTAGCTTCATACAGAAGCACAAAAATGCTGCTTTACTTGAAGTGGAGGACATAAAGTGCCCCTCTCCTTTTCTCTCCAACCAAGTAGAGTGGTGTTACAAATGGAATTTGCCCTAAAGCATCCTGGTACTTCTGAACCCGTCCTGCTCCAGGTTGCAAATATACTTAGATCTCTGACTATTCCCTCTGTCACACTAGTTTAATGGCAGGTAAAGAGAGAACATGGCAGTTACTCATTGTTGGGCCTTTGTCAGTCTTCTGAAAGCATTCAGCCAGGCTGGTTGTTTATTTTCAATCTGAATTAAATATCCAAGTTAAAAGCTTGGCGTTTTTCTTTGACAACCTGATCTCATCTGGGTTTGCTTTTATCATCATTCTGAAGGAAACGGGGCTCAAACTTTCAGTTGCTTCATGACAGACAGGCTTTTTCTACCTGCAGAACTTACATAAGTTGGTACTTAGTGTTGTACTCTTTGCAGGTTGGATTTTAATGATTGCTTCATTTCTCTGTTGCAGCCCTTCCTTTTAGAGGGGTGAGAAATGCATGTCGGTCCATGGAGAGAAAGAGCAGGGACTACTTAAAATGGACATTTTCTCTGGTTTTCAGTAGTCCTTAACTGTGTTTTTCAGAGTGCACAAGAAGTGAAGACAAGCCTATCTGAGAGTAGTGCATAAGCATCATGGTACATTTATCTGAATGACTTGAATGAGTCTTTTGAAGTTAGAACTTGAAATCTGGATGTGAACTTTCTTGTTTAAGATTTGGGTGTAAGGATGATAAGGGAACTCGAGCACCTCCCATATGAAAATAGGCTGAGAAAGTTGTCTTTCAGAAATGGGTTGTTGGTAAATTTGCATATTCTTGCCTATCCTGCACTTTAGGAGTCAACAGAAAAAGAAAATATTCTTTTCACTTTGGCTGGGCATAAGCACAATTCCCCTCTTTCTTTCATCATATAGAATCATATAATAGTTAGGGTTGAAAATGACCTTAAGATCATCAAGCTCCAACCCCCTGCCATGGGCAGGGACACCTCACACTAAACCATGTCACCCAAGGCTCTGTCCAACCTGACCTTGAAAACCGCCAGTGATGGAACATTCACAACTTCCCTGGGCAACCAATTCTAGTGCCTCACCACCCTCACAGTAAAGAATTTCTTCCTTATATTCAATCTGATCTTCCCCTGTTTAAGATGGAACCCATTACCACTTGTCCTCTCACTACAGTCCCTAATGAAGAGTCCCTCCCCAGCATCCCTATAAGCCCCCTTCAGATACTGGAAGGCTGCTATGAGGTCTCCAAGCAGCCTTCTCTTCTCAAGGCTAAGCAGCCTCAACTTTCTCAGCCTGACTTCATATGGAGAAACATTTGCTTCACAGTCTGGAAGTATAATGTAGTAGCCAATGTTGCTTCACTGATGTTGTGGTTTAAGTCCAGCCAGCAACCCAGAACCATGCAGACACTCGCTTACTCCCCCCCCTTCCTCATCCCGCTCCCCGAGGGGTGGAGAGGAGAATCAAAAGAATGTCACTCCCATGGGCTGAGGTAAGAACAGTCCAGTAACTAAGGTATAACACAAACCACTGCTGCTACCACCAATAGTAATAATGGTAAGGGAAAAAAACAAGAGAAGGGAATACAGCCACCCACCACCCACTGACTGATACCCAGCTCAACCCAAGCAGTGATCTAACTTTTCCAGGTAACTGCCCCCAGTTTATATACTGGGCATGACATGCTGCAGTATGGAATAGCTGTTTGGTCAGTTTGGGTCAGGTGTCCTGTCTCTGCTTCCTCACTCCTTCTCCTCCTCCCTGGCAGAGCATGAGACTCAGAAAGTCTGTGATCAGAGTAACCATTACTGAGCAGCAACTGAAAACATCAGTGTTATTAGCACTGTTCTCAGGCCAAAAGTCAAAAACACAGGACTGCACCACCTACTAAGAAGGAGAAAAGTGACTGCTACTGCTGAACCCAGGACAACTGAATTCCCAAATTATATCTTGCAGTAGGCTTATGTGTTTTGAAAACATTGGTTAAGCTGCAAGTCACTTGCTTAAAAACTTGTGGTCTTGGCATGAAAAAGGACTCTGGGTTGTCCTCTCAAACAGAATCCAGCCTGTTCATAAAGACTGAAAGTTTGCTGGCTGGAAGCATCATGTTGGGTTAGTTCCTTAACTCAGACCCACATTGTGAAATACGATCCATCAAAATACAGCCATAACAAAACTCTCTAAATTTTGTCCTGCATTTAGGAAAAAATGTATCTGTCCTGAAGATGTTTTTGCTGGAATTTTGGTGGGGGAGGAAGAAGCTGATGAAGCAAATCCCAAAGGACAAAATAATTTGCATTTGAAACATCAGCCCTTCAATGGCATGAGGTCCCTTTGTGCAAAAGAACTACTGAGGGACAGAACTGGTTTTGAGAAGAGATCTGTAGAAAGTTTGGATTTTGAAGACTGTGTTTCTTACTGTGGGGAGGATTCATCTAAAAGGCAGTGGAAGAAACATCCAATGTATTCACTTAAACTCAGCAGTAAAGAGACAAAATACGCATTGTGAACCATGCAAGGAACTGTCAGATGCTGCCTCCTTTGCAGATGAGAAAGGTCAGCCTGTGTCCAGGTCACATTTGCAGGGAAAGAAAGAAGATGCAACTTCTACGCAAGACAAGCAAAATTCAGCGAGTGGAGATGTTGCTCCTTCTACGTATCAGAGTGAAGATGAGAGCAGCGACATGGGTAGTAACGCTGCAGTATCCCAGAAACATGCTAAACGACAACTGGTAAGCCCCAAACTGCTTTCAACGCAATCAAAGCGGGATGTAAGCAATCAAAATCTGGAATGTGAAGCTGATAAATGTGAGGATGGGAAGAAAAGCCTTCTGGAAAATAAAGAGCTTTGTCTTAAGCTACGGCTTCAAAGGGACATAGACCAAAAAAGAAACAGTTGCAGGATAACCAGACAGGCTAGCAGCTCTAGGAGAGAGAGAGAGTGGGTTACAGAAGAAACTCATTCAAGGAGCCCTCTCCAATCTTGTAGTGAGACTCACAACTTCTCTCCGAATAGTATGCAGTAAAAGAAACAGGGAATTAATAGATGTGGTCTAAGATATTTTAAAACTCATATTCTGTAATTTTGGGTTATGTTTCCACTTTTCTTGTGAGTGTATGCAAAATTATGCATACCCAATTCTTGGAAAGTGTCTAGAGTTGCAAGAGGAATAGTAGATTCCTCCTTTCATGTTACAGAAACATCTTTTAGGTACTATGTATAACTGCAGCAAGTATTTGCTAAGTTTGACTTGAGAGTTTTGCTCTTTCTCAGGATAGCCAGCCAGCAGGCAAGCATAAACATGTGATATTCCATTCAGATGTGGAAAGTGAAGCTGAAGTAGATGAGATGTTGAAGCTACGTGCCAGTTTGGGGAATATACATGAGGACTTAAGTGTTATTAGGAACAAGTCCAGTATTCTACAAGGTAATTTCATATGGGTATGACTGTGTTTCTTGTTCCAAAGATTGTTTTTCTTAGTGAAGTAACAGAAAAAGTAGGTAAGGTTTGAATTAATAGGAAGGATTCTTGTTTTGGTAACATGAATAAGGTTTCAAAGAGTTTAACCACTCATCTAATGTCAAAGGATGGGGAAAAGATGTGGCTTGGTGAATATAGAAGGACTCTGCTCTTTCCAATGCTGTGGATGAAGAATCTGTATTAATGTAGTGCCACCCTTTTAAAGTGATGTTGGGGTGCAGGTGAGTTGTATGGGACTTCCTCCATACACTGCACATAACTGTGACCTTATTTAGCAGCCTCCTCAGGCTTCTACTGCCATGCTTTCAGCACAGTTAAGTCTACTTTTCTGGAAACAAACTTGTATCATCATCTTTTTTTAGTCACATCTCTGCTAAAGGGTGAAACCATTGGGATTGTTTTTGTTGGTATTTAGTGTAAATGTAAAAAGATTTGGATTGTACTCATTATTTAATTAAAGCCATCTTTTCTTGTTTTTCCTTTGTTTAGCTCTTCTTTCACACTTATATCTCTTACCCTGTATTTAGAATCTATGCGCTATATTTTTCTTTTTCTTTAAGAAAACATTAATTTGATGGAAAATTGTTTCAAAGCCATGGAACACTTACCTTTTGCAATCACTGGTATTTATCAACTGAATTAAATTATGTCCTGCAGTTTATACCATACCTGAGGCTTCTTCAGAAATGGTATAATTTAGCATGGATATCTTTAAATTGATCTCCCTGACATAATCAGAAATTTGGATTGAAAGGGCTTTCTTCATAGTGAAGCAATGATCAAATCAACAATTGAAGGAAAATCAAAGGGTAAGCAAATGGTGATAAAGAAACTGTGTCATGGTAATAGAATTACAGAATCATTTAGGTTGGAGAAAGCACTAAAGGTCATTGAGTCCAATGGTAAACATAACACTGCCAAGTTCACCAGGAAGCCATGTCCCTCAGGGATGTGTCCCCAGCCCTGCAGAGGTGTTCATTCCAAGTGGCATTTGCTCTCCCCACTCCAGCATGTGTGCTATATCGCCACACAGAGGCAGACCTGGATGTCTGTGGGCCACATCTGGGCAGTCAAGGGATCTCTGCACATCTCTTTTACCTGATGAGTTCCTCTGGGGGTGGCTGCAGCTTTGCAACACACCAGCCCTGCTGCATACCCCTCATCATCTCCTCATCTTTTCTCTTCTGCAGTTTTTTGCCTCTGAGCTTCCTCAAGAAGTGACGGAATACGAAGGACAGATGAGATTTTCTCTTCAAGATATTCAGTGTACAATCGAGCAGGTAGCCCACATGGTAAGGATCTGAGATGATCAGGGAGATTTTGGCAGGATAGGTTTGCAGGAGCTTAGCCCAGACACCAAGAACAAAATCCCAGCCCTTCCAACGAGATCTGGGACAAAAATCTTGCTCTCAGCACTTCTACAGAGGCTCCAGCACAGGAGCCCTCTCTGCCAGGCAGATCTGTGGCCTGTGACGCAGCAATGGCCACATCTTGTACCCTGCCCTGAGGTGTGAGGCTGGCTGTGGAGGCCCTGAGGCTGCTGCTGATGGTGGCTGCTCTGCTCTTTCTAGGTCTGCTTTGTGTGTGGCAAGAGACGGGCCACCATCACCTGCTGGGAGATGGGCTGCAGCAGCAGATTCCATCTCCCCTGTGCCATGGAGGGCAGATGTGTCACCTGTTATATCCCACCGTTCAGGTACCTCCTCTCCCCTCCTCACCATCACTGGGAAGGACCCAGCACTTCTCATCTCACCCATCTCTTCCCTCTACCCCCAGGTCCTACTGCTGGGAGCACTGCCCACAACAGCAAGAGGAGGTGGCTCCAGAGACCACCTGCCTCATCTGCCTGGACTCTGTGGAAGGCAGAACCACCTATGGGACCATGGTGTGCCCAGTGTGCGGACACACTTGGTTCTACAGGGCTGCATCCAGGTAGGAGCTGTTCCTTCATCCCAGGCACAGCAGGCTCTCAGCAACACCAGAGCCTCAATCATGCTCCTTATGTTTCTGCGTCAGGGACAGGCTATGTGCTTGGGCATTTTCAGCTTACAGGGCTTTCTGTATAGAAATCGGAATTGGCTTCTTGTGGAAATGTTCAATGTGGGGATACAAATCCCCATAAAGTTAGTGTCTTCCTGCCCG